>JANIJG010012094.1:0-21537 GCA_024611175.1 Megaceryle torquata | reverse complement strand
GGAAGAAAGGGGGGAATGTTTAGTTTAAAAAAAAAAGGACACACAAATACAGCAGTGCAGAAGAACAAGCATGGATTAGGAAATAACTTGAATGGTATGACAGTCTGATACTGAAATAACCATAAAATACCAAGATTTACATTTTGTAGTAATTTTGGATTGGCACCAGTGGAAGACAGTACAGCAAAATAGTTGATTTTATTTGCTTTGTTTGATGCTTTTTTGTTTGTTTGGGGGTTTTTTTGGGGGTGTGGGGTGTGTGTTTGGCTTTTTTTGTGGTTTTTTTTTTTTTCAGATAAGATTCAAAGCAGCTCCTTCAAAGATATAAAAATTAATTAATATGCATAGTAGAAATACTGAATATATAAAAGCTAATTAGAGAGAATCAGATTCCAAGGCTGGAAACCAAGCAAATTTAAAACTGAATAATATTTTAACAGGATTATGTGTCTGCCAGACGAATCAGTGAGAGATGTGGTGGATTCTCCATTTAACTTCTTCGCATCAAAATTGGATGGTGTTCTACAAAACCCACAAACAACCCCTCAAACTGTCAGGTGTTTTCTACCTTGGTAGTACAAAAATGGCTCAAAGAAGAGTCATGAATCAATTAAAACCAGTCAAGCCCACCCGAAGCTGCTGGCAACAGTAAATTCCTATATGGCATCAACATAAACACTTGAAAGCAGGAAGTGCAGCATGACTCCACTGCTCCACACTGGAGGGCTTTAGATTTTCCTGCCATGGCAGTCAGAAGTGTATGCAGAAGGAGGAGATGGGAAAGAGGGTAAGATGAAAGGGAAGTCATACTTTCAAAAAATACATGAGGAAGTCTGCCTTAGACAACAAAGCAAGTAAAGATACTTACAGGCTCATATAAAAGCAAGTCAGGTCAGAGCTGCTGTATTATCCTGGCCTTACTGGGTTGAGTTTTAATCAGCTGTTTTGTACTTTCAAGTTTCTGTTTCAGACCACCATCTAATACTTGGCCGAAAGGCTGTCTATATCTGCTAGACTGTAGATACTTTGCAGCCCTTCTTGATGTGACAGAATAAATACATTGTCTCCAACTTTGCTGGTCTTTTCCATCTGTACATCTTATCTTAAGCTATATGCTCCAGAGCGGGAACCACATGAAGTCTGTTCTCGCCAATACACAGTATGATAGAACAGCAGGCATCACAGAAAAAATACATTATATCAAAGAATATGTTTTATGTGATGACAATGGGTTCATTGCAAATTTAAGCTATGTTATGCCAAGGAATGTGTGTTAATTATATTACAAAGTAAAATTAGGCAATACAAACTTACTGGAAAAAATTCTTAATTATTCTGTTATTGCTAGGCTTGCCAGAATCACTTGCAGACAACATAAGAAACCAATTCTGAACTTGAGCAGAAACTTTCCTCTGTAATTGCAGAATACTGTCCAATAAGCAAGAGGCAAAAAAAAACCCCTCACATACTTTAAGCCACAGGAATTCTTTCTTTGTGAAATGGATGAAAAAATAATTAGTAAGCAACATGTTAAATTTTGTTTCTAATGTATCGATACACACACAGCACAGCTACTTCATTTTAGATTCTGCAAGCCTCTCCTCAAGTCTCAGTATACCTTTAAAAAGAAAAATCACACCCCTGACATTAAAACAATTGATCACACACACTCTACTTTTATCCCTTTAATCTAACCACTTCACCAAAGCCCTGAAAAGCCTCACTATAAGTGTTCTTCCTTACTGCAGTGAATTATTTAAATGATTATCATTTCAACATATAAGGACCAAAGCTAGAAGAAAAACAGGCCTTTTCCTTTAGTATGAATGGAGAGCACAGGCTATGCCTATATGATCATCCAGTTCTCCAGATGCTAAACTCACACTAACCTGCACCCACACAAAGAAGTGCTGTCCCATATTCCACTATATTTTTCACCACTGAATGAACACCTGCATGAGCACTTAGCATCAGAACCAGAGTGAAATAATATCAGGACAACACAAAGTCTTTCTTTACTGGCAAACAGACACCTGCTTGATTTATCCCAGCCTCTTAAAAATAAAAAGCTTGCCTTAAGCCACTTTGAGAAAGTATCTTACACGCATAAAATAAATACTCCAGAGGTGATTTAAGCTAACCTGCTTGACTTTGAGGACTGCTAATCCACTTCACCACAGGCAGGTAGCACTGCACTGCAACACCACCCTAAATCACTTCTTAGCTTTGAATCACCATGCAAGAACTTTGACTTCATAAAGAAACAGACTTGAGACACATTTTAAGCCACTACTGAAATTTCTTTCTTGACTGCAAGGTCTGATTTGTACATGTAAAGCATGCCAGAGTGCTTGACACGGGGATGCAGAAAACCTTCTGACATCACGTGGAATTGAGACTAATCTGACCACACAGAACTAGTGTATCTAAAGGGGGATACAGAAGGATTACTTAGCAACACAGTAACTTCACAAATAAGCTACAGTAAATCAATAGCAACTGCTTAACAGAATACAATCGCCAAGAGAAGAAAGCAAGATGTTTTGAAGTTGTTGAAGAGGGGGGGAAAAAAAAAATCTAGACCCATTTCCTACAACCTGAAACATGGTAAGCATGCAGAAGTCTACCACTTTTCAGTTAGCACTATGGAAAAACTCATCTGTCTTCAGCTCTGAAGACAATTCTGTACCAACTTGATGACTGGGGCAGGGGAAGATACATTTTTGTTTGGCTGAGTTTTTTATACATACACTTAGCTTTTTAAAGTAACAACACAAAATGTGGTAGACAACCAAATGAAGCACATTTATTCAAATTGATGTAGCTTCTTGAGATGTCTTTCACAATAACAGTCCTTTCCCTCCCTGCCTCCTGACTTCCGCCTTCAGAAAACAGACATTCACTCTGGATTATTTAAACTTGGAAAAATGCGAGTGTTTTCTTTGAAAAAAATATCTATTGTTTCAGCAAAAACTTGGGTTTCCTTTCAAGCAAGATCATATGATTACACGTTTATATTTTACTTTCCGCAGGAATTTACACACCCCCCATTTGCATCCTGTTATTCATTTAGTGTTTCCCTTTACTTCAGCATGCTGCGTTAATAAAGCAGACCTGCTCGTTCAGTCTAGCCACTCAAGTTGACAATCAGTGCTCACAGTTGCGTTTCTCAGATTTATTCCATACGGCTTTTCGCATACATTTGACAACACACAACATTACTTCAGAAAAACAGTTCTGTGAGAAGCACTGCATAGGCAGATCGCGACACTCTAATTTAGGGGTTTTCAGGGTATTTTTGTTAATTCTGCACCTCAAAACACCACTTTCTCTTTTGGAGGGTAAGTTTCAACTGAAATAGATTCCATATTATTTAAGTACATTAAAATAGGATATCTTGTTTTCGGTACTGGATCCACCATAGTTATAGATCAGTTACTTGTGTTGATCTTCAGTTATTGATGTCAGCCTTTAAACATCTTCGGATGGATACTGATTACTAACCTGATTTGTAGTCTTACAGTTCAAAGGCCTGAAAATAAGGGGCAAAAAGGCTTTTTCTGCTAAAAAGCTTAAGCAGCTTCTATAGAAGGTATTCTATCTGAAGGTATAAATAGCACTTTCTTCATCTTACACTGTTCAAAATGTCTTGCAAAAGATAAGCAACATGAAATTATTTATGTTTTCACATTTACCAAGCTTTATTTTATGGAAATTATAGGAAAAATATTCTGCTGCAATGCATCTAGTACACACTCTTACTGGTTGCTTGAAAAGTCCTTCTGCATGAGGCAAGTCAAAATTCTGCTACTTAATTCATTACAACACAAATAAATACCCTATATTTTACAGCTATAGTGCAGCATGGTAGCATTAGTTGCATATGTCTGATGTGGATACCATCTTAATAGTACTCTACTGAGTGGAAAACACAGGTTAAGTTTGCTTCAATTCTGGATCCACAGTAGTTAAATTACAACCTGAAATGCAAATATAACTTCTCTACCACTAACACACATCACCACTCTAAATGGCTGAAAGATACCTTTGTGTTCAAATTAGGAAAAAGCAACTGCTGTAAATTTTGGTATGAAATTAGCTGCCTCTTTACAGCTAAACCAATAAATTTATTTCCTTTGTTATTTTCTTTACAGAAATCAAAGCCTTAAACCCCTTTATTATAGGGCCTTCAAGTGCAAGTGGGAGGAGGGAGAAGGATAGGAGGAAGAAACAAAAAAATCAAGCACTTCCATGTCATGAGAAATTTAAATTTGTTATTATTGCTCCATTCTAAGCAAGGCAAAAAACCCCCTTGCAATCTTGTATTATTTTCAGAGTATCTAAAAAGAAAAAAAAAGTCTTATTATGACTAGAACATCCTCTTCAGTTCACCAAGACTTCACATATATGCCAAATCATTTGTTTTATGGCAGTCAACCTAAGAGAACATCTGACGTGCCAAGAGAACTCATTTCATGGGAACAAATATTTTTGATAAAACGCTGCTAGAAATATTTGATTAACACTACCCTTAAGTAGAAGCCATACTAAGAATTGTCCTGAACAAGCACAGAAATCAAGACACCTTCATATATTCTTCAAGCAATAAAACACAGAATATAAATTTATAAGCATTACCAAATTGAAGCCACTAATTGCAAATGAAAATAAACATTCTGTATTTCCTGCAGGAAAACTGGAACTATCTTAGCCAGTTACATTTCTTCAGTCCTTTCATCTATGGTATGGAGTCACTATCAAGAAGCTGAAACACTAAAACTAATACTGATAAGGACAGAGGTTATTTTAGCATCCCAAAAAATAAAAAAAAAATTACAGTTTAATATCAACTCGAGATTCCTTTGCTAGAGATGATCAGTATAAATCCATCTTCAGTATAAGACAGTTAAACTTCACAGACTAAAAAAAAAAAATACAAATTGACTACTTAATGAGAGCTCCCTGCTTTACTCCAGCAGCAAAAAGGACATGACTATGTATGACTTTAAAAAAACTGGCATAGAGCCAGCCATTGCATCTCACCCTACAGAACAGCTCAGGCAGGGAAGAGGAGAGGTAGGACTTCTTGGCCAGCTCTGACATGGTGTAGGAGAACATCCTTCTGGCCTGATTACTATTCCAAGCACAGCTGTATTACCCTCGACAGAGCTGGGGTCAGTAACAACCTGCCTAAACAACTGGAGAACCTTAGCTGTCACCTTAACACCTCATGCCTTGCATTAATCAAGGCTTGAACACAGGAAAGACTTTGCCTCTATTTCTTTACAAGTCACCTATACAATAAGCTATAGGAAGGGGCACTAGCAATTACTTTATATCAAAACAAAGTAATTTTTGATGCATCATGAACCAAAATGTACAGTTGATGGGAACTTATTTTGAACAGTAATAGTTTTATAAAGGCAACTTCTGGGGAGGAGGGAGTAGGAATCTCTTAAGTATCTTTGAAATTCTAAGGAAAAAGACTGGAAGACTCATTAAGGGAAATATTAGTTCCAAATGCAAAGTTTTGAAAGACTGGTGATTTAAGTGAAATGTAAGTAGTTACATTTGTTTTTCAAGAAACTGGAAAGCTCATTTTATACAGTTATATAGTATATATCCACGCAACTGGATGTTCAATTAAAGCACAGATAAATTTAGTCATTTTAAGTACTTAGACACCTAAAATCAAAATAACAGTTGTGAACAGAATTTTACAAGGAGTCCAACACCAAATAAATTCCCATCACTTACCATCAAAAAAACTTTTGGCTCTCAGGTAGCTGACGCTAAGCCTAAGCACTGACAGCTTATCCAATTTGGCGATAACATCTTGAGGGAAAGGCAGAAGGCTAGCCAAGCGGTCCAGCTCTGCATTCAAGCGGTCTCTGTGTCTCTTGGATGGATTGGACTTGACTCCTTCAGCTGGGGATGGCTTTACTCTGTGGAAAAAAAAAACCAAACAAAAACACAAACAATACAAATGTAAGCTCTTTCCCAAAATGAAGGTAAATATTTGCCAAACCCAATGTTACAAATTGTCTTTTAAACTTTAACAAGCAACATGTTTTTCCCCCAAGTAACTTGTTTCCCATTAAAGAAAAGAAAAAAAGATGGCTTAACCCCCTCCAATACACATGCTGTAGATGAAGCAGAGCTACAATGGCTATTTGAACACGTAATGAACATCTGAAACCTTTGAGATTCAGTTTTTATAAAAAGCTTCCTACACTTTCACTCAAATGTCGCTTGAATAATTCCCAATTCAATAATTTTTAGTAATATTTGTGTACAAATACATTTGACAGTATACTTTTTCACTTCAATTACAGTTTTTCACAGGTGTCCTTCATTTTTTTTCTGTGTTTGGAACAGGCTATTGTCAACTGGATAAAGCAGAAGTTTTAGTAACTTGCTAGAAAACAAGGTATCCAAGAAAACAGCTCAGTCAGCAGGTAAAATCTTTGTAGCAGACACCATCGAATTATTCCTTTAAGTCACCTCTCAGATGAGTGCATCTGAGTATGGCATCACAAAGGTATACCATTGTACAGTAGAGAGTACTATTTAAAAAGCTTTCCATTATGAATTACATCAAAGTGGATTTTTTTTGTAAACTTGCTATTTTCCATTCATATTCATGCTGAGCTCCAATTCCAGGTACTTGGATACTCACACCCTCCCATGTACGTACAAGTCTAGAAACAAATTTAAAACCCTACTCCTTTGAATTATAATTAGTCATTATAAGCCAATACTGAAACCAAATCATTTACCTGCACAAGCCATAGAAAATAAATATCATAAAAATCTACTAATTAAAGAATGATCCATTCCTACTTTTCTCATATTGCAGTTCTACTTGACATCCGAGGCAGTTTTCAATTTGTGTTTCTCTCATAGGAGTGTTGGTTCTGCAAGATGCATCACTCACCAAAATACTGAGCACAAAGACTTCAGTAGTTAATTTCTTCAGTATTTTATTTAGTCTGCTTTCAAGCTTCATCCTTATATGATTTTTACTATGAAAAATTACAAGTGCTCCAATAGCTATTTCTGCCACTGCTGAAAGTAAAACATACTGAAAAATAATTTCATCTTGTATTTCCAGTCAAATAAGTAGTGATAGAGTGGACACACCTATTTTTACTTGTTTTCATTTTGTTTCAATTACACTTCTTGTTACATTAAATTCAAGCCCTTCTTTTTACAGACATTGTTTATTCAAGTGTCACCTGTCAAAAACTTGCACTTAAGTCTGGCTGCCTGTTCCCTAGCACTACGGGTGCCTTTCAGCATATTAAAAGGGGCATGCTACTCATGTGGAGCCTGGAAACTTGAAGACGCTGTAATAAGAAATGTTAACACTCGGAAATATTACATATCAGAAGCAGCAACTACCTGCTTCACAGATAAAGTTAAGCTTGCTGCAGGGTAAAGATTGTCCAGGACACAGTACTAGTAAAGCTTTATACTGAAAACATTAGAAAAGTGATTAATTGAGAAATATGAAAATTCCCCCTCTTAAAAAAGAAAAAAAAAAAAAGAAAAGAAAGCAAACCAAACAAAAAAAAAAGAGGTTCTTTGTCAACTACAATAGATGACAAACTAAATATCTGGTTATATGTGTGCTTTGGTCACAAGCCCCAGCTTTGAGACCTGCAGCTCACCATATTCCCAAGTGAATATTAAACTTTAATTTAAATTTAGCAAAGCTTTCTTCACATTCTCATATTCTGGCAGAATATTCACTTATACAAGCAATATGATTAATAAAATTTAATTAGAACCCTAACAAAATAAAGTTACAAATCACCAAACATTACCAGAAACAAGTTAATTCATAAAAAATTCTTTATGAATTAAACTGTCATAAATGTGGAGACAGAATAATAAATTCCAAAATTTAAGCAGGTAACAGTTCTATAACAATTACTACAAAATCAAACAGGTCTGCTTCTGAAAAGTAGGAGTCCTCATGAAAACTGTCCAAAACAAGCAATCTCTCCCAGATAAATCAGCACTAAATACCAGACTTAACTATTTTCACAACTGTGCTCTCATTTGCTTAAAGCTTTTATATGCATTTTGACAAGTTAGTCAAAACTATATGACACTGTGGAATTACCTCATCAAGTTGTTAGCTAGATCTGACTGGTTTTGCTTTACCTTCTTAATGATTTCTCTCTCTTTTCTTCTAACTAGTTCAAAGCATAAGAATTTTCAAAGTGTAGTATACAACATTTCTGAATGTTTAATTACCGGTATTTGCAGCAAAATTCTTATCACATATTCTCCCTTCAAATCAAACATTGATTTTACCTAATTTTCCCCTTTGCCACCCAACTAAAATTCATGATATAAAAAATTGATCCTTCAGTGGTGAAAGGAATAAGGGCAGAAATACTGGGGGCATAAGTAGCAAGCTAAACCATTTGCCATCCACTTACATAAACCCTTGATGCTAAAGACAGCCCTAGTTGCGTTGCAGAAAATTAAAATTACGTGCTATGTCAAGATTAAATCCATGCATGTGTTTTATTAAAAAAAAAAAAAAGACTAAAGGATGGAATGGATTTTAAGCCGATCTTTCAGTTCGTGATCTTTTACCTTCCACAGGAAATTTGAATTCCCTAATCAAAGGCCAGAGGTCTCTGTACACAGTGCCTCTGAACCAAGTTATAATCCTTATCATCCAACAGCTGCAAGACAAGCAAGCAGTCTTAATTCTTGTTTTAACAGTTCTAAAGGATTTGACATTGTAACATTAGCTGACTATAATCACAGGTCTGCACTGACTACTTAATCAGAAGTTTTCATTACACATGCTTACCCTGTGCATCATTACAGACATGAACACCTCAAAAGTATTACAAAGAAAGTGCACAAGTACTGGAGCCTTATTTTATCCTTTTGATAACAATTAAGTTTTTCTATTTACATGCTAATTTGTATTTTTTAAAGGGAAATTGAAAGCAGATATTTGAGAAAACAAAAAGAAAGCACAAATTTATTTTGTTCATAATATGACGACAAAATCTTTGAAAAGAAAAAGAGACAAACAAGCACAGAAAAGACTAAAGTATGAAATGATGTCAGAAAATAAAAGAATGTTCAAGAAGAGCATTAAAGATGGAAGAATATGTTAAAAAAGTAATTCCATTAAAAAATTAGACATTCATCAGAACTGTTCTATTGCTTAGGAAAAGGGACATAAGGAAGAACATACATGTCACTTAATTAATGGATTTCATTTTTTCAGCTACGTATATTTTTTATCTCATAGTACATGCAATAACATGTTATGCATATTATTTAATTCAATGGAGATCAGATATATGAAACACACCAGCTACCACTAAGCAAGAATTACAGTAGGTGATACACTCCAAAATTCTCTATTACTTTAGCAACTGAAAGATGCTTCTAAGCATTTATTCTTATTTCCCACACCAAATTTACAACCCCTGGAAATTTAACTGATGATTCCTTTGGAAGCAACAGATATTACACAGACTATCAACCTCTTTGATCAAAAGTTTTTGTCAACCTGTCTCAAAGGGGCAAGAGACCCTTTCCAGGGGTTTCTTCAGCAGGTACTGAAGGGATAAAGTTGTTTTTACTGAAAATCCTCAGTCAGTGGCAGGCTACTCATCTCATGCTGGTGAACAGTTTTAGTTTGTTTGGGTTTGGATATATGAAGGACTCCGTCAGAGCAACAGAGACAGTCAGAACACCAAACAAGAATGAGAGTTTCACACTGTTTTAACATATTTCATTACTGTTTAAGATGAAATGCCAAGGCAATTTGGAAAGAGAAAAACAAAACACCCATGGTCAGTAGACAAATGTAGGTAAATAAGTTCCTATATATCTCTATTTGCAGCAGGTTCTCTTCCTAAAAAGTATACTTTTGCAAGAAGCATTGACCAAAACCCAAACAAATTAATAAACACACAAACCTTAAAAACTGTGAATTTTAAATAGTAGTCTACAGATAACATACAAGTACCCCAAGACTGGCAAAGTTAGTATTTTTATGTAATGTTTATTCTACATATAATAACAGCTTTGTGTCCATTTCAAATAAGGGGTGCAAACTCCTGTTTGTAGCAGATACTGCTTTAGACTATGGAATCTAGTAATTATTTTTTCACTGTTTTAAATTAGAGTATCTCTGCACTGCTTTCTGAAATTACTATGTATTCTCATAATTAAGGATCAAACAGTCAAACATTTTTCTTGGGAGTACTAAACATCATAAATACATTTAGGCTAATATAGAAGAATATCATATCATAATTTCTTTAGTCTGCTAAAGAAACATACCATTACACTTTTTGTGCCTGCATAGTATGAAACATTTAGACTTCCCTTGTCGAATACATTTATCCAGTTATACAAAATTTCTATGCAAACAGAATGACAGGGAAAAAAAAAAGAAAAAAAAAAAGAAAAAAAAAAGAAAAGCAAGGCAAATCAGAGCTAGCACGCAGAAAAACATAAAAACTACAAGGTGAAGCTACATTCATATAACATCCTTCACCTAATGATAGAATCTAACAGTTAAAGTTTATCCCTTCTACTACAGCACTAGTATATTCAGAAGTTCAGCAAATAATCACTAGGGAAAAAAGATTCAAGACAAAAAGAATAAAATAAAAAAAAAAAAGAAAAAAGAAAAAGCAGGGGCCACCCACTGCTCCCCAAGCTTATGGGGAGTGACACAC
The DNA here is from genome assembly GCA_024611175.1 of Megaceryle torquata. Classification (NCBI taxonomy): domain Eukaryota; kingdom Metazoa; phylum Chordata; class Aves; order Coraciiformes; family Cerylidae; genus Megaceryle; species Megaceryle torquata. Next base: position 10,804 of record JANIJG010012094.1, on the reverse strand, counting down.
CCCACGGGTGTGTTGCCACCAGGGGGACTCACAGTGTTCAAACATTAAATTCAGAGGAAACTCAAAGGCTTCAAGGTATTAAAAAAGTGATTTCTGTAGCATATTTCATATAATTGCAGTGTGTATAGTTTTAGTGGGATTTTGATTTTTTTTTTTTTTTCACATGACAAGATAAGATGAACTGCAGGAACAGTTGCCCATTAAGTTCCTCCATGATTGCCTTTCTCTCTCAGCTGTGATATTGTAATTCCCTACTGAATCAAAAAAGCACATTTCAACACTTGGCACTGTCAGGCAATAGCTTGAGATTCCCTCTCAAGTTCAGTTCTTTACATGGCCCACAGTAGAAACAGGGAGTTGCAGGGGGAAGTTTCTTAAACAGGTTTTGAGTTACCACGATGGCTTTAATGAGTTATTTGCACTTGAAGCAAGTAGTATTTCTTTCATTTCATTTTTTTTCCATGGCAACTTTGGTATTCTTCCATTTCCATAAAATAGCTGCCTATTGCCACACGTTACCAATTACCATGCTCCATTCAGAGTTAAATATATGGCAAATAAAACATTAGAAGTGCTATCTACAGAAACAATGTCTTCTATAAAAGTCACTAGTTCCAACAATGTATCACTTCTTCCTTTTTTTTTTTTTTTTTTTAATAGCTGTGAATTCTACTGCCGAGAAGAAATAACAACTTCAAACAAGATTGACATCACAGTAGTGTCAAACCTTTATTAACCAGCAGCAAGTACATCTTCCCTCCCTCCCCCAATCTGTTACAAAAGCTTATTTTGTAACAGATTTTTTTGGCCTGAAGGTATGGTCTGCAATTAGTTACGTGAGAAATGAGAGCCCCCTGACTTACTAGCAATGTTCTGTAGGGTTGGGCCAACAGAATAAGCAACCACAGAGCATAGCCATTTTGAGGAGAAAAACACATAAGGTCTACATGAGAGATAAATTCATCTTGCATAAAAAATAATTTCTAGTAACCCAAGCAAGGGGGCTTAATAATCAGCATCTGCTTCAACTTATGGATGAATAAACTATTTTAATATTAACACTTATTTTAAGAAGCAACACTTCTCCATTTGGTCCTAAGGGGCAAAATTCCTCAATAGATAAATGGTTCCCATTAGTAAGAAAAAAAGGCTTCAAGTTCAACTAATCAGGGAAGCTTAGCCAACTTACATAAAGAGGAGATATATGGAAAAGGATTACTTACATAGGTACTATATAAAGCAAGAGAGAAGGTTTCACATCCTCTAACCAAGGCTAACCAGAATTTAGTAGTAAGCCAGACATTAAGTGATCTAACCATCAATGCAAAACACCTCACCGTTTCACAATCAGAACTTAAGAATCACTTGCCTCTAGCTACTAAGAGTCTACAAATACCACCAATATATTTTTATTTCTTCACAAAAACCCACTCATTTCACTCCTGTGATTCAGATCTACAGCATGAATATAATTACATACATCTACATTTTGATTTGGAAATGAATGGTCAGGAAAGCAAACACTGCTATTTTCATAATGAACGCATCTTCTAGCAAGAAGGGAATTTTTATTTTTAAAAATGCATTTTCACATTTTCCATGTTAATTTGTAGGGTGAAAACCCAGCTATGTACATGCAACCATTCTAACTACTCCAATTGTAAAGAAGCAAGTACTCATTTCCCTTCCCATCAAGACAATCGTCTGCTACAAATCTAAAAACGTATCATTCACAACGGAATTTTGTCATTCTCTCCTTTAATGCTTTTGTATCTTGGCAGCTACTTTGCATCTACAGCAATATTGCATGGAGATTTTTTGAATTTTGTTTATTTTTCTTGCAGCTCTGTAGCTTAGCTTTGCTACTTTTTATGATCTATAGATTCTTGACTTTCTCTTGAAAGTTCAAGTTAAGCGTCTCTTGTAGCCTGAAAAATCACTCGTGAAAGCAGCCTTTTAGCAGAGCAAAGCCTGGGACTCAAACCTACAGCAGGTGCATAATACAACATTACTCAGGTAGTAAGCTGTTCCCAGAATTTCAAAAAGATAAATTAAATAAACAAAAACCCACCATAAAGCCACACTCCCCCCCTCTTCAACCGGTCTGCAATACTTGTGTTTAAAACTGAACAAATAAAAATACGTAGTGTTAAAGCTGATTCAGCCCTCCCAGATGGTCTAAAAATAGCCCTAGAAGGTAGGAAGTGGACAAGCCTTTCCCATCTCGACCCCGCGCTCCTCGCAGAGACACCTGAGGGAGACGGCAGCCGGGGAGGGTGCGGGGAGCGCCCTGCGCGCAGGCGGGAGCGCTGCAGCAGCCGCGTAGGGGCCCGCCCGTGACGGCGCGGCACCCAGACGCAGCACCCGTTCCGGCGGGGCGAGCGCAGCCACCGCTCGGGAGTCGTCACCTCAGATGCCTCCCAATCTAGGTCAGCCGGCTGTGCCGCGCTACAGGCACCGCTCCCTTCTTCCACCACCTCGACCCTACATGTCCCGACACTCCCTTTTTTTTGTTTTAAATTAAAAATCTTAAACTAGGGGAAAAAAAGAAAGAAAAAAAAATTAAAATAGCTAAAAACGCTAAAAATCCTGCCGGCACCCCTCTAGGGTATCTCCCGGGCGCCCCTGCACCGCACCACCGGCCACCCCCACCGGGCCTCCACGGCGCGGCTCACGGCAAGGCGACGAGCAGCCGGGAAGCCGGTCTCTTCCTCCTCGCCTCTCTCCCCTCTCGCCCCGCAGGGCCTCTTACATTTTCTGCACAGGTTTCCGCCGCTTGCGACTGGCGTAGGTGACATTGGGGTTCATCCTGCCGCGGATCCAGCGCCCCGCGCCGCAGGCTCCACCGGCCAAGGGCCGCCGCCCTCCTTCCCGCCTCACCCCAGCTGTCGGGAGGCGGCGAGCCCCACCGGTGCTGCAGCCCTCGCCTCGCTTCTCTCGCGGGCCCTGGCCCTACTGCCCGCGGCCGTCCCAGAGCGCGCTCCCTCGTTGGCGGCGGCGCCTTCCCCGACTAGGCGAGGACGGGAGGCGGAGGCGCTACGGGGCGGGGACCCCAGGTGATCGGCGGCGGCTACACCCACTCGCCGCCCCCGGAGGGCACAGGTGTGGGGGCGGCCGGGGCTTTCCGGCGCCGCTCACCCCGCGTCTCTCGGCCGGCTCTCTCTGCGGCAGCAGGAGGGTTCGCGGCGGCCTCTGCACCCCAGCGCGGCCGCCGTCTGCTGGCCGAGCGCCTGTCACTGTGCGCGGCGCCGGCCCGGGCCGCACCGCCCCACCCGGCCCAACCCCGCGCCCGCTCCTCCCGCCACTGCCGCCGCGTTCCCCCGGCCGGGTTCCGCCCCGCCCGGCTGACAGCTGCCACCGCCCCCTCGCCGAGGAGGCCCCTCGCGGCGGCGGGGCGGAGGGAGGAGGGGGCGGCCGTGCCGCCATGTTGGGAAGGTCAAGCGAGGAGAGGGAGGACCGGCGCGGCAGCGGAGGGGGAGCCACGGGGTGCGCCCGCCCGACGGCCGGGGGGAACCTCTACGACGGGCTCAGGGACGGGGATGGGGTCGGACAGGGAAGAACCCCAAGTGGGGGGTGGCCGGGGAGGGGTGCGCGGGAGCTCCCGAGGCAAGTGAGAAGGAAGGTCAGCTCCAAGAGCCTAATACCAAAAAAATATCTGGAGGGGGGACAGGATGGGGGACGGGGTAGGAGGGCAATCACAGCGTTCGGGTTTGAAAGAAAAATGACACAACCTCAGTGGCACGGTGACGCCCGTTTCTGTCACCCTCCACCCCCAGGTCTGACACCTCTCCCGCTCCCATCCTCCCCTGGGCTGAAACCGTGACGGCCGCAGATCGCCTTAGCAGACAAACCAGAAATAATTACACGACCGCCCAAAAAAGGGCGGGGGGGAGGAAGGGGGAAGCCCTGGGTAGGAGTAGCCGCGAGGGGAGAAGTGAAAAGGCACTGGGCTGCGCCGGGGACAAAGACATCAGGACACCTGGGGAAGGACAGAAAGTCACTAGGGGCAAGGTGCCACTCGCTGAGCACCGAGAGGACCGACGGAACTTGCTGGACGGGGACGTGGTTCGTATTTCATTGGGGTATAAATCCCTGAGTTTCACAGACATTTTAAGCTAAACACTTATTTTAAAGCAAAGAGCTGCTACCAAACTGCTAATAAATAAAACCATCCAAGAGTCCCGGTCCCTTTCCGACCCGCCGCCGCTTCTCCCGCCCATTTTGTCCCTCTTGTTTTCTTTCGCAGCAGTAGAGATCTTAACCCGGAATAACCGCAATAAATTTTGTCTCAACGCTAAACTTGGGAGTCGCCCTGTGTAAACACAATTCGTACGCTGTCACTGCTGAGACGAGAGCCGGGAAGAACTCCCCTCTTTCCCCGTCCCGCGGGGCACGGCCGCCGGAAAGGGACGGTAGCGGCAGGCGCAGCCCAGCTCCCGCCGTGAGCTGCCCCCGAAGCGAGCCCGTGCCCGGCTGCCCGGAGGCTGAGGCAGTGTCCGTGGTGCTGGTGTCTGTCTGCCCGTCCGCAGTGACTGCCCGGGATGTCAGCATTGCACCAGCGGTGGGAGCTCGCACCATCCCTCGCTGGTTACCGAAGTCCCAGTTACGCAGGCGTTTCTGCTCCGCGCTGCTGACGGAGGTGATTAGCGGTGGCCCAGGAATTACCGTGGTACGGTAAAAACCTGGGACTGTGCAAAACCCGGCCCCGCCAGCCGGCGGGCTGAGAGCGGCTCCCGCCCCACAGCACGGCGCGGGCACGGCACGGCACAGCACAGCACAGCGCTTTCCGCCGGGGCCGGGGCCGGGGCAGCTCTCGGCAGCCGCCGCGCCCCGCAGGACCGGGCGTCCCGCCGCCCCGGCCTCCTCCGCGGGAGCTCGCAGCTGGGATTAGACAGAATAACGCGCGCTTGTTTACCAGCTTAATTGCTCGGCTTTAATTGCCTGGGAAGCTATCCCAGATGCAAAGTACGCTGAAGCCACACTATGCAGAGAAAATTAATTTGACTAAACCTTAACGATGCTAGTGTGCTTGTTAGTAGGCCAGGAGTCGATCAAATTAGGTTTTGAAAAATATGTCTTCAGCGAACAAATTTTGAAAAAAACCATATATGTAGTAAAAGAACCGTAGGCCTTATGAGGTCAGTGCCTTGCAGTCACATTCCTGACCAAACATCTTTGCGGAGGATGGCAACTATTTCCTATCTTCTGTCTCTCCTCAGTCCCTTTCCTTTTCACTTCTCTTTTTGTAAGATCTTACCAGCATCCTGGGGGAAAAAAAAAAAAAAAACAAAAAAAGGTGGTCAATACTGTACACTATGTCTTTCTTCTCTTCTCCAGTCCTTTTTTTCTTTTGCTCAAATCCGGCATTTTTGCCTTTAGAGTCATGAATCATGATGCCATCCAGTGATGAGATTTTTAAGAAAAAATGTGTTTGTGCACCTTGTGAACCGTGCCTTTACCTATCCCTGGCATGTATGAGGTGCCATATTAATGGATACATTATTCTGTATCCAGTATACTTTGTGATTATCACCCTCTGAAGCTTCCAGAGGTCTCTCTTGTCAACAGCACATCTGCTTCCTAGACTCCAAAATGAGCAATATTCTTTTGCTTCATGCATCCATTCTGCCCCATTTTGCTTCTCCTACCCTACACAGTTCCCTCCTTGACTTTGTTGCCTGGCCCTTCACTCATTTCACAAGGTGTGAGCTGTTTGAAGGAGAGGACTTTTACTAAAGAGACAAAAATTCCTGAGTGGGCTGGAGTTTCACAGGATCGTAAGCTCAACAAAAATCTTGTTATTTGGGAGGAATTTATAACAATTATAAACACTGCTTGTTATCTTAGGGTCATCTCTGACTCATTTCTAGTCTTTATCCTACTCCTTCTGTCCATGGCTAAAATTGTGTGCTGACTTGTTCTCGCTGTTTCTAGTGCAAATAATACAGAGTAAATCTGGTTTGGTTATCTGTGATTTCTGCCTCCCTGGAGGTGAGGAAACAGAATTGTGATATAATACTGTGATTTATGCAGCTTGAATTTTGGGGATTTACAGAGCTACCACTTTGTTCTGCTAAGAAAGAATATCTAACTCAGATGACTTTCTTCATACTCATTTCAGGGAATTAATCATCTAGGGAAGTTGAATTAAGAGTCAGTGAATAGCCTATATACTGATTCTTTAGTGTCTGGGAAGGTCACACAATTATTTTATTTTTTTTTTTCCCTGGGAGCATCCAGGAATATTGAGGGAAATTCTGTCCTGCTTTTTAAAACTTAAATAGAATTAATTGTATCTAGAATAAAGAAACTCATTAATGGGACTAGTATTACACAGCTTTACGATGATTTTTCTTATGGAAGCCTCATTTGCAGGTACTAGTTGAACTGTATACAGTATTAATGAAAATTAAATTGACAAGAAACCCTTTTTCCTCTGCTATCTGTATTTTTGTCAAAGGACAGAGCCAGCACATTCTTTTACTCTTCCCCCATCTCCACAACCTGGTTTAAACCTGGTGTTTAAAATTACACCTGATTTTCTACTGAGTATTTAACTTGGGAAGCATTTCCTGCCTAAAACATTCAGCAACCCCCTTCCTTCAACAGGCATTAGGAGTAAATTTTATTCTATAGCTAAAATCGTCTTACAGTATCATTCCCAATGAGCTTCATGTTCTTGTCCTGAAAAGTAAAGAGCTACTCATTATTTTAATCCAGTGTAATCCACTCCCAATCAAGTGCTGAGACCTATAAAGTAATCAGTCATTCCTTCCCAAGGGCATGTCAGGAGGACCTGGTAGTGCCTCTTAACCAAGACACCAGCAGTTAGACATCTGTATGACTGACCACCGCTCCTTCCTTCTCCACTTCTTCCTTGTTGAAGGGGTAAGTTTATGTTTGTTACATGAATATACAAAAAGCGGTGTCTGCAACTACAAACACATGTTAAAAAAATACTGTTTCTGCATATGTTGTACAATATTTTTTACAGTCAGACTGTTGGGATCAACAGATGCCTTCTGTTCCCAGGATCCTTACCTGCCACTGAGTCTCACTGGAACACAATGGATGAGATCCATACTTCTATATTTTCTTAGTTTCCAAACTAAGGTGGCTGCATGCAAACTGCAAATGGCCACTGGCCTGTACCAACTCCTGAACTGCCCTGGGGAATAATGTGGAAACATGCCAAAGACACGTAAAAGTAAATTCTAACCATTTTAAACTGCCAATGATTGAGTTTTAATGTCCAGGAAGTTCCATGGCACTCATCAAATTTGCTAGTACAGACATAACCTTAGAGTCTATTTCCAATGTTTTTGGTCATAAATGTTACAAACAGCCTACAATTATTAATATGCAGAACCAGGAAAGTTTTGGTCATAACAGTAAATCACCATGACAGTCAGCAAATGTGGGTAGCATATTATCCAGCTGCACCAACGTAAGATCTTGCTGCACCAAGACCTTCTGTGATGTTATATGCAGAACAAATACATAAAGAGCTGATCATTTTCCTTATGCTTTAAAAACACTACTGAACTATACTTATTAACAGGGCTTTGTTGCTAAATTGGCTCATAATACTAACAAAACCTGTGGTTTGAGAGGGCCTGAAACAAGCTTACAATTATGATGGCTAACTCAGTAGGCTGCAAATTCTCTTTCTGCTCTCATTACGAGGAAAGGGTATACACAAAGTAAGACTAATGAGTAAAAAAAATGATCTAAATTAGAAGTGACAATGCAGTTGCTATGCCAGAGTTTAATTTCTGTATCAACAAACCTGAGCTAATTTTAATAAATATAGCTAGTTGTCATAAATTTTAATTTAGCCCTATAAAACCTTTCTGTGACTAAGACAAGCTTCTGGTCTTGTATTAACATCAATGGTATTCTCTCTCTTTTTAATGTGACTTCCTATCAAACCTAACAGGTATACATAGAGAAGAATATGAAAAAAAATAGCCAGTAGATACACAGATGTCAGAATGCCAAAGGCCAAGGCTAAAGCCAATTCTAAATCTGTATAATTACCCAGAGAGCATTCCATGAACACAATATGTAATTAATAATAAACAAGTACAAACAAACAAACAAGAAAGCTGAGACACAGTGATTTTAATACCTACTCAGGAAATAGCCTGCTTGTGAACAATAATGTGGTATGTGTTAATTCCATTGAAACTATTTTCATTCACATGATACAAAATGCAGTCTTTCATTGAATCCATACTTCTCATTAACATAATGAGCTGTACCTATGTCAGGCCTGACAGCTAATTGCCCTACCTAGCATTTACAGTCTTCTGTCACAAGGATACTACAGCCTTCCTGGGTAATTGTTCAGGGTTTACTCCTAGAGACTGCTTCTCAATGAGCAATTGTATTTTTTGTAGGTTTTGTAATTTAGACCTGTAACAAGTGACAACAGCTTTCTGTCATTTCAACAACAAATTTTCTTTGATTTCAGCTGTGAATGAGAAATCTGAGGAAGTGGAGAGGAGAGAGGACAGTGAATCTGTCAGGGCAGGAAAGTAGGGAAGAAACTGTCTCTGGAGAATTAAAGCCAGCATGAATCTAGAGAGCTACCACATTACAGAGAGCAACCAATAACAATGGAGTAAAGGTAACAGGAGCAGGTATCTTTCTATGGGAAACACCCGAACACTTCTATTCTGCAAATAGTAGTCACGGCATGTTATTTCTTCTTAGCATTATAGAACATGCATGTACTGAAATCTGCCTCCAAACCATTTGATATATTGTTTGCCTTATCCTTTCCTTTTTTTTTTTTTTTTCCCCACATTTATCCTGTTGAGTGTCCTAATCAGGTTGTGTTCACTTGTATCCCTAAGCAAGCCACAACTGTTACTAGCTACGTATCACCTTTACAGTCCCACTATCTCCATTTGTCCCAATTCAGTTTGGCCCACAAATTAACTTGCAGTATTTAACACTAGCTGGTAATGAATTCTGAAAACCTTCTAATCAATGTGCCCGGCATGCAAGATAAGTGATTCAATTATAGTGACTTACCTGTTAATTTTCACAACTAGTAATGTAGCATCAGACTCAATGTAGAGCCTCAGGTGCTGTCTGAAAAGTAAGGTTTTAACAATCTCAGCTATGCAAAAGCTGTCTCTTAAATTTTTATATATTATGGATGTACAGAAGAGCAGAACAATGGCTAGAGTGTTCTTTTGCAGTTCAGAATATTCTTTAAATATTTTTCTGCTTACACTAATATAATTGAAGATACTGAATTTGGAAACTGGTAAAAAAAAAAACAACACAACTGTTTTGTTTCTTATAAAGGAAGTTGCCTTATTTTTAATTTGTATTCTATATTCTACATTATATATGTGTCTTTGTAATGTCCCTGACAAATAAAATATTGAAGTGGAAAAAAAGGTGTCATGGACTTTCTTTGTCATAAAAGATCTTTTAAAAAGAAGGGCTTTTCTTGTATATGCCTTTAATCTAGAAAACAGTAGAAAAAACTAGCTTAAAACCTGCACAGTGCCAGTTTTTATCGGTGTCAGTGCTCTTTGCAGTTCCAGTGATCTCAGCACATCACCAAGATACCATGAAGATTTAGAAGCTTATAATTTCATCTAAATAATCAATGGGGCTGTTATCTAGTCTATCTGCCAGAGATTAAAAGCTGTTCATTTTAGAGGTATAAAATGTTGCTGGTTTATTTCTGGAGCCAGTTCACAGCTTCTTTCACAAGGAAAGCTTACTAGAAGAGATATTCTAGAGGCATTAAGACTACAGCAAGCATGAATTTTTCACCCAGGATTTGTCTTATAAGAATTCTGAGTCTACACTTGGTAAATCAGGATCTGGGCTTTTTCAAGTTACAAAACTAAGGATGAGCTTCTCTAATAATGGGCATCCTGATGAGATGGTCCTTCAAAAGTAGTTGATAATGCTTTCAAGGAATATGATACTTTGAAGTAGAGTGAGATTTGAAAAGAAATCAAACAGTAAGCACAGAAATGGCATCAAGTGGTCTCATCTCTTAAGAAAACTAGCTGGTGTATCTGAACCTTTCAGCTGACCTTCAGGCTTGTCTTAAGGTGGCTTGTGGTTTGCATAAAGACTTGTGTGATTTGTTTTAAGCGTGTTCCCAAAGATGGAAGAAATCATTTTTGGGTGGAAGAAATAATTTCTGGTCTTGTAACTCTCTTAAAAGAGTTACAGCTGAAGGTTACTTTGGCTATTGAAGTTATCTTATTGCATAAAATGTAACAGCTCTGTTACATTTTCTTTTTTTCTGTGTTCTAGTAAACATTCCTACTATCCCTACTAGAAATACAAGCAGTTATAACAATATGCAGTAAACTTAGTCTATGTTCATCCAGTTCCCTAATCCCATCATATCAGAAAATCTGGCAAATAATTTTGTTCATGCTGAATAATAAGAGAACAACTATGCATTAATTATCTGCTAAAAGTAGTTAAGCATCTCTATACAATCCTGATATGTTTAATAACAACAAAAGTCTTCTGGTATTTTATCAGAATCACAGACTTTTTCATGTCTTACTCTCTAAAAGTGGGATTCATACAGTGTATCTCTAGAAAAGCAACCAGAATTGAACAGGAAGATAAAACTGATAAAAAGGCAAGATAATCAGCATAGTAGACAAGGAAATCTGGATACAACAATAATCCAAGTGTCAAAAGAGGAGGTCATTGAGAACTGTCAATGGCTAAAGAGAAAGTTGTGACCAAAAAGAAGACATATATATATATAAAAAAAAAAAAAAAAACAAAAACAACAACAACAACA
>JANIJG010012093.1:60814-96740 GCA_024611175.1 Megaceryle torquata | reverse complement strand
CTAACTTCAGCCAGGGCAGTCGGTTAGAAGAGACCGAGCTGGAAAGTGCAATCACTGAACAGAATTAGTTCTGTTCTAACTCAAACCAGGACAATGTGTTACCTCATTCCCCACCTGCATTTTTCTGCCCAGCTGCTGGGCTCACCTCCAGTGTGCCCTGTGAGGTAGAAAGTAATGGTGCATCCCAGGAGGGGACAGGTTGAGGAGTGAGATGATAAGAAGTGACAATTTCTGCCTTAATTCCATTCCACACCACTCGCTTGTGAACAGAGGAGGAGGGGACCACATCTGCCCCTGGTCTGTTCAGATGGCCTCACCTGAGTGAGCTGATTCACACCCAGACAAAACCAGCCCAACATTTGCTCAGCTGTGGAGGAAGGGACTTGGTAGCTTTAAACACAAAACAAGTTCAAATTGTCTGTTCCAGTGATGCATGTAGGAAAATGAAGGGGACTGTGTTTCTCCCTGATGCCTCTTACCTTGCAGGGGAGGAAAGGAAATCTCATTTTCAACCTTCACCTCTTTCTGGACTGGGAGCTGTTTACTTACACATGTTTAGAGCCAGAGACCCTTAAAGTGGCATAGGAACTGCTGACGTGGCAGTGGATGAGCAAATATAATTGCCACACCAGAGCCGAACTTCTTCTCCAGGAAAGAGTTTTATTTTATGTGACTTAAGCCACGTTGGCTTTTGCTGTTCAAATCCCTTTGTTGTGTGTTCATTACATCACCACAAAAAAGGGAGAAAAACTGTCATTCTCTAGAAATTTAATCTTTCCATGAGCATTCCTAAAGTTTCTTTCTTTATTAGATTTCCATTCAACTTTGTGTTTTGGTTTTTCTTGTGGAGATAGATGTGCCTAGAGCTGTTAAGCAAGAGGCTGATCAGCTTTTCCATTGCATTCGGCCGCTTCGACGCCAAATCTCAACATCTCCAGAGTCATGCACACTTCTTCCCTGCTTTAAAATAAGCAAAGGAATCCATGCTTCCCAGAAGAGTCATGAAAAAAAGGAAACCACTATAATAAGCCACATTTCTTCCTGAAAGGGAGAAGTAGCACAGAAGGGAAGAGGGGAAAAAAAGCGAACGTAGGATGTGTTCATCCTATTAGCCTAGCAACAAAACACACTGGAAGGCAACAGTGCTTTTGGCATTAAACACTCCAAAAGTCCTCATGTCAACAAAACAAAACAAAAATGCATTCGTGATGGGGAAAATTCACCTTAACTCGATGTGTATAATTTTGTCAGTGCCACCACTGGGGAAATAAATCCTGCAATATCCATTTTATGTGAGGCTCTGTTTACCATAACAAGATAGATTTGTTCTGGAAAATTTTTTGTCAATATATCCTTTGTTAGGCAGTACCTTCATCTCCTAGCAACAGTGCGGGGAAATCCATCAGACATGGAATTTAACTGCAAAATAGGATGGCTCGCTGTAACTTGTATGCTTTTGGAAATCTTCACTGACATGCAGATACTTTCATGCACTTACAGTGTCTGTGTCCACTGACAGACTGATAAATCAAACTAGAAGATAGAAAGGGGAAAAAAACCCAAACAATCTCCCCCTCATTAAAAACAAATAGACCAAGGCACATGAAATGCTGAATTAACTGCTCTGCCTCTTGCTCTCGAGAAGGCTCTTTCACACCCATACCCATTGCCCACACCTCGTGGGAAATTGGATACGTACATACCACATTTAAAATGTTTAGATGTCATCACAAAACAATTTTTCTAGCCTTGGAGATTTGCAGGGTTGTATTTCAAAAGGTACCACAGCAATAATAAACCTCTTGTAAGCAGCACAGCCACTGAGCTGGGGGTGGGGGGCAGTGCAGAAGATGGCAATGTTCCTCTGGTGCCCGTGCTTTTCAAAGCACATCCCAACCTCTGCTTTTTAGTGTCATCCCAGAGAGTACCTGTGCTCCATTTGAATGAAGTTAAGGGTGAGCTAAAATGCTTTAAATAGCCCCTAAGGGATCTCTTGTAGTTGAGCTCTGCAATACCCCTTTATTCTGCATGGCATTCTGCTAGCTGTTTTTCAGGGCTGAATTTGTCCCTTAGGCTGGTCCCAGCTTCCCAGGAGATGGCTCGCCTGGGTGAAGCTGCCTTTGCTGCAGCTCAGCATCTGCAAGAGCAGGAAAGGGAGGGACGGTTCTGCAGCCTTGTGGCCTGTCTGTGGCACAAGGAAGCAAATTGCCCCTGTGTCCCATCCTGATGACATCTGGAGACAGCATTCGGCCGTGTCTTGGGTCACTCCACACGCCAGGGCACGAACCCTTTGACTTCATTGACTGAGTGGCTCCAGAAGAAAGGTCTAGGATGTGGAAATAGGTGTAGTTTCCAGAGACTTTAAGGGAATGAGTTTGATGCTTTCTGACTAAAGGTGTCCTCTAGGTACACATGCTTTCCTCTCAGCTCCCTGCACACACTACCACCTGCAAAAGCCTCTGTGCAAACACTGGTGGGTGACTCACCCCAATGCTCTCTATGGGCCAGCACTGTTTGAACCAGCCCCTCACCTATGGCAGGTACTTATGGACACAATTCAGAGCCAAAGAAAGACTCCTTAAGTCTTTGAGGGCTCATACCCACACCCTACGATAAACCTGACTGGAAAAGTAAATTGTACAGCTTAATCTCCCACACTAGTATAAAAGCAATCTGCTATTTTCCAGTCAGATATGAGGAATATTTACGTGTCTCTTTACCAGACATTCACAGGGGGGCACAATAGGTGAAATTGCCTGTGTATGTTCAGTAAAATGACCCTTGGGACTGGAAACCTTCCAACATACAGAGTGAAGGGCTTTCCGAATGAAGGAAGAGGTGACCCAGAGGTACAAACACCCCTGAGGGACTGAGGTAGTGTCATGTTCTTCTCACAGATCCTTATTATGGGGAGAGAGGAGCCAGATGAGGAAGGCTCCTCCCCACCACTGAGCTATCCTGAGACTGGGGCTGTTCCTAGAAGGTTAACAGCATCATCAAGTCAAAAACATTTGGTTTAAATTATTTATAGAAGTGCAAGGGCTGTAGGGGAGGGCTGATTGGCAACAAAGCAAATAAATAGCTCCCAATACAAAACCAGCTATTCAGATCTCTGCTGACCTCTGAAAAGGCAGCTGGGGAGACAGGCAGGACTGAAAACCAGTCTTCAGCAAAAGCCTGAACTTCCAAGAGAAAAATAGTACCCAATTATGTGGTATTGCCATTGTATGGGGGTGATCTGAGTAGGGACCCAAACTCGCTTCTGCCCATTGCTGGAACAAAAAAGCTTTTGCTGCAAGGCAATGCTGAGACCCTGTGGTCTCACTGCCTGACCCTCAGGCATTTGCAGAGCACATGGGGCACAAACCCAAGTAAATCTCCTGCATGAAGAAGGCATCTAAATGGGTGCTTCGCTACCCTTTGATGAAATTAGCTGTCTGACTTAGGCATAATGATTTGGGTTACTGTGAATTTATTTCCACCTAAGCTGTGTTTCTCTTGAACTTTCTGCTATTGACTCGCACACATGTTCGGTATATAGAACAAACGCTTTGGTGTGAAACAACATCATACACAATGAGTCATCCATGCTCTGGTCCACAGCCATCCCACAGAGAGCTTGTGCTGTCAGTCACTCTGTCATTTGCAAACACAGCTACAAACACTCAAAACCAGGCAGTTATCTTGTATAACACCTTATGGAGAATCTGCCTTCAGCAAACAGGAGCCATGTTCGTGTATTTTTGGAAGAGCTATAGTAGAATGATAGATTTATTTTTTGGGGTAAGGAATCAGGTTTTGGGCAAGTTCTGTCTAAACTGATGCATCTGAGTGAGATGATTTTAAAAATAATTATAAATTAACCTTTGACTTGCAGCTGAACCTATCCTGGTTTCTATGGCAATGTGCAGCTATCATCAAGCATTAGCTTCTAGTGTGCAGAAAAAAATGCATTTACTCATCCTGGGGAATTGCATTAAACAAATTAACAGTGCTAACTCCAGACATCCTGATGCCACTGTACTATTGACTGATAAACCTTAAATCCCTTCATCATGTACATAAATTCATACCAGAGCTAAGAATGGTTGAAAATGCAGCCCAATATTTGAGAACTAAGGCATTTGCAAAATTTGGGTGTTAACATTTTGTCAATTATTCGATGAGTAGCAGCCACAGACTCAGCAAACAGTACCAAACAAGATGAACACGTCTTTATAGAAATAAAACTAGCATAAGGCCTATATTCTCCTTTAAACTATTTAGAGATTAAAGTAACACATTGTTTGCATGCCCTCAGCACCAGCCATCAGTCAGTGTCAGCAAATACTTTGCTTGGCACATCACTGCAAAATTTGGCATCTCTTATTCCCTGAATAAGCAGCTTGCCACTGGTATGATTCTGCATGAAAATAAATAAGCACAGGAATCACTACCATTAATTCTATTAATTATATTTGTTATTTTATACTAAAGTGGTTGCTAATACCTGGTTGCAGAGTGAAGGTAAGTCGGTAGATACCTCACTGCCACAAAATCCAGTCCAAAAGTCTTCCCTTCCAGAATCACCCTGCGATGAAAGAGGAATCCAAAATGCACAAGCTCGGGCCTGCAGTTAGGTGCCTCTTCCTCCTGAGGGATGCACCCCACAAAAGCATCAAAAGGTTGTTGGGAGAGGTCTAGTTTAAAAAGATGGCACAAAAACTGTCGCCTACCTAAGCTGGATGTGGCCTTGGAGAGCTTCCTGACAGTTTACAGGTACTTTCAGCGATGCTGTGATTAGACAGGGTTAGAAACAGCCAAAGCAGTCTAAAATCCTTTTAAAAATGTGATTGCCCACAGAGGTATAAATAGAGGCTGGTGTGCAGTTATGCCATCCCCTCAGAAAGAGGGAGTCACGATCATTGCTGCAGCTTCTCCCCTTGCTGTAGGTGGCGAGGGAAGCGGAATGAGGGATTTCCCACCCCAAGCCCTGCAGAGCAAGGCTATGAGCTCTGCTGGCTGTCCTAGGCTAAGACACCCAGCCTTTGCCCCTGAAACACCCATTTTCCCCTCCAGACACACTATCAGAGGACTTAGGAAGACAGAAGCACCTCTCAGTCCTGAGTCATAAGCCGAGGAAGCGGTTGCACACTACTCCAGTTACACTAACCAAGGCTGTGGGCTGTCAATTTTAACCTGTAGCTGATTTTTTTGTTGTTGTTTTTTTTTTCTATCAGCTCCGGGGATAAAATCTGAAATACTTCAAAGCACAGATGGCCCAGCTTCTGCTCAGAAACGTGGCTTTTCATTCCTGTGCAGCCAGAAACAAAAGCTTCGCATCTCTTCAGAGAACAAGCCCTGCTTCACAACATTTACAGTTTTTCGAGTCAGTAACCAGTTCCTCCCTGGAGGACCTTTGTGTCAGGAAAGACAGAGGGGAAATTGTTTAAAACTTCACACTTAAGTCCATATTGACATACAAAGCCCATCTGCAGAGCCTGGTGCTGTCTCTGAGGGCAGAGAGCTGCTGCCTCTCCTGCAGATTAATTCATCCGTGTGCGTGAAGATTGGCCAAGAACGAAAGATAAAACCAAAATCATTGCCAGCAAGACTTTATTCTCAGACCTTTCTGCAAAGGAGTCAGCCTCAAATTCTGCCCACATGGGTCTGAATAAACAGGGTAGATCCAATTACCCGATACCACAGTCTGAATCGATGCAATTTTTTTTTTGATCCAGCCAATAGGCCCTGCTGTTGCTCATTTATCTCATTCAAATTGCAAAAAATAAACACTCAAAAGATCGTAAATACACTTTGCCAGTATTGGCACTGAGGCTGTACTATGGAAATTCATCCTACATTGGATCAGAGTTGCTTAAGGATCCATGATCAGCGCAGTGAAGTTAATTTCCCTCTATAATATATTATACATATATACACACATTTTTCAATCTGAGTGAGAAATGTGGGAGTTTTGCTCTCCTCTTTCCCTAGTCCACCCCTTTTTGGTCTGGGAACAGAGAATTCAAATTCCACACAGCCCTATCACAGCAAACAATTTCCAAACCATCTGCTATCTAATAAAACAACCCGTCTAGACAAACCCCAAGCCAGGCAACAAATCTGATATTGTACTTGAAGTCATCATAAGAATTAACAACCTGCCATTGCTAGCCTGTCAAGTCTCTTCACTGAGAAAAGGACTCACATTTACAGTCTCGGGCACAGGGACTGAAAATGGGGAAGTTATTTTTTCATCATTAGATACGGAAAAGCAGCTTAGAAGATGAAACAGGATCTGGTCAGCCCAGCTTGGGCACTATTTACACCCACACAGTCAGTGCCTAGGAGAGCAGAGAGCAGCAGAGAGAGGTGAGTGCCTTTGAAGGGACCCTTCTGCTTGCACTGGAGCTCCCAAAGCAGGCTCAACGTTAAAGTCAAGTAGCTGGGGTCCCAGCAGCCATGCCTACTGCAATAGGATGGAGAGACCAGTATACTTAGGATTCCCTGGCACACTGCTTTCAGTTCACTACTGCTGAGACAGGGATCCCAGGTTTATTGAATTCAGATGGACTTGTGTGAAAAGGATTTAAAATATTGTCTGTTTCCAGTGACAACAAAATGAGCTTTGTGTTGTGCGAGCTGAGAGCTTGTCCTTCCTCTTCATCATGTTTTCTTTTTTTATCCCGAGTTGATTTGAAAGGAAAGGTTTCATCTGTCCTTGAGCTCTTAATTATCCAGAAGCACCAACAAAACAGGGCTCCAGTTTCTAGACATTTCACTGTGCAGTTCAAGAGCTAAAGGCAGGGCAGCAGTCTTTCCAGGGAAGGGTCACAGGGCCAAGAAATAAGTTTAGTTCCAGCTAGTTTAGGGAAGAAGTTTCAAAGATCCTATTTTGTTAGGAAACCTCAGAAACCAAGTTATGAAAGTATGTAGGCTGCTAAAAGGCTTTCTTGATTCTCATTCTGTTCAGAAAAAGCCAGTTATGGGATAAAACCCCCTCAAGCAAATAATAAGCGTAGTGCTGTAACACTTAGATGTGGGTTACCTGTCTAGAACTTGATTTTCCTCTGATCTTTACAAGTTTGGTCCACTGGAGTTACATCCAAAACAGAAAATAGCTCTGGCAGGGTCTGACCCAGCACCTCCTTGGAAGCTTCCATCACTCTAGAGGCAAGCAGTCCCAGAAATTAAGTTGATGGATTCTGCAGTAGCTGGATGACAAATTACAGGACAGCTATGTCACCTTTAGCAACATGGGCAAGACCACTTAAAAACCTATCAAAATTCTTAGAATTATAGCTATATTGATTAGGAATTACAGGCAATTCAGTGGTTTCCTTGTAGTAAAGTAGAAGATGTTAATCTGAACTCCAGTAAGTGTTATAAACACATCCAATCTTGATCAAACCGCTACCAATGTAAACACCTCATTATGTAAAAATGTCATTATGATGAAATTAAAATAGTAGCAAGAACTGTGGTATGAAGTTCTAACAGGTTCTTGGTGACATTAAGATAATACACAGAAGCGCAGAAATTATTGACCTTACGTGATTAAAAAGCTGCTTAATAAAGGGAAAAAACCCCAAACCTTACACACTGAAGAACCAAAGATAAAAAAAATTAATAGCAAACCTAAAGTGCTGCTTCGGTGCATGCTTGAAATATCAGATGATGTTAGAAAAGCTCATTTACAAATTAATATTCCTTTCATATTTATGAAGTATGAGAATCTAGGGTAATATAACTGCTATTGGCACGGGGAACATTGAAACAATATAAATTAGACATAACTATCTCAAGGGGGGGTTGTGCACTTATAGCTGAACATGAAGGAAGAATGTAGGTCTGCTTAGAGAGAGAGCAAAATTACTTTTTTCTTTCCTTCTCATTTAAGATCATCAGTCATGTGTTTATATCCCTCCGTTTTTCCATTTTTTAGGTTAGAGCTAATATTGCTGTGACATTTAAAAGGACTGTTCTGAGAAGAGAGTCATAAAGATAAGGGGGAATTCAGCTACTGGAGCACTGATTACCATCTTAATTATGTATTTCTTCTCATTACATGTGATCGGATGCAAACATTTGCTGTTTATTTTCCCTCTGTGAAAGCTATGCCCAGTTAAATTCAGATTTCTGCTGCGAGGGTAACTCTGGAAGAAATGCTTCCAGCTTCCATATCCAGAAAGCAAGAAGTGAAGGGACACACTTGTAAATACCAGCAAATGCTGCTCCATGTTTCACAGTGCCCAGTTCAACCCAGCTGCAAGTCACTCGGTCACAGCAGGACAATAACTGCGCTCAGAGGAAGCCATCAAAGACTTCCAAAAGAAACCTGCTCCAAGATGAAAGAGAAAATTATGATGGTAATCAACTTTGCTAAGAGAAAAGGAAAGCTATTTCTCTTTGGGAAAAATTCCAGTGTTGGGGGGGGGGAGGGAAGGCAGGGAGGGAACATGATAAGGTCTCACACGTCCAATTGATTGTTCACATCTAACAAAAATAGCCCCAGCCTGTTCCCATTGTCCTGCAGCTGCTGGCTTCAGCACGCTCATTGTGCGTTTCCTCATGGCTGAGCAGCACGGTTGCCCAGTTTCCTCTCCTTCATTTCCTAACAAGATCCACGATGAACTGTAGGAAAAACCAGGAGCACTTCAAAACAATGTCTTTCAGGTTCCGCTGGGGCCATCCAAAAAACCAGGCTAGTGTCTTAGAGCAAAGCAATTTCAGGCAAGTACCAGTGCAGGTAGCTGGGTCCTGAATCAGGATCCCGTTGCTTGCAATTTATTATTATTTTTAATTCTTGGGGCATGTTTGCATTTTTGTGTACTTCAACCTTGTTCTTTAGGTGACAGGAGAAGATTCCTGCACTCAAGGCCAAAAGATCTTAATCTTGGGGAAAGGAATGCTCACAAATATGTGAATATTGTATTTAAAAGGTCTCCCTTGCCTCTCTGTATTTAACAGCAATTGTTAATTCTCTGAGGAATCATTCCCCTATATGCAAGCAAGCTTAGGATAAAGAACAAGGTGTGTGGGGGGTCTTCCTCCTTATTCCTGCACGGGTCATCAAGCCATTTAGGCTGAAATATCAGATGGACCTGGGGTGGCAGGACTGGTCATATGACAAACCTGCCCAGCCCTTGTGGAAATAAGCCACAGAAATCAAAGTAGCATTCCCATGAGTGGTATTTTCTGCATCCAGAAGTTAAAACATCACAGCATCATAACCAAACACCGTAAGATGGTTGATAATATTTCTTTGAATATTTTAGTGTCTATTAAAACACTGTTAGCTGATTTTTTTTCTCTGTCTTTCAGTCCAGGAAATCACAGAACACTTTTCTATAGAGAACTTATAGAGTCCAGTATTTCATACCCATGCCCTTCTTCCAGCATGGATTCAAGAGGCAAGCTCCTCCTCACACCCTGTGATGCTTCTTTTTCTTTAAAAAACATCTTCTTCATTGAGCAGTTCCACTTATGCAGAAATAATTTCAGATATTTCAAATAAAACAAGCTGAGAGAAAGATTTGCTCTTTCAGTTGGTGTTTTACTGTTATTCTTCACTATTTGTCACTACCTTAACTGTCCCACTTCATAAAATCAGCTCAAATGAAACCCTGGAGGTGAAACAGAATTAACTTCTACTGAGAGGTGCTGGATAAGAGTCCAGACAGCTATGGAGCAATCTCGAGGCTATTGTGAAGCCCCCTGCTCTGATATTTCATCAAAAAGTGTCCCCTTGAGAGCAGATTGCTGCCACTCAGAGGTAGGTGAGCCTCGCATGTAGATGAAGGAAAAAAGCTGTTTGCAAATAACCAGCAAAAGGGAAGAGCACCTGTGAAAGCATCCACAGTTAATAAATATTTTTCCAGCTCTGCTCCTCCCTCTGCAATCAGTCTGCTTCCTGGACGAGGGACTTGTTAGCCCTGAAAACCCAGCCAAACAAGATAAGCTACACTTCGGTTCACCTTATTTGCTGCCAAATCTTCAGTCTCAAAATCACTTAGTGCTCAACAACTCTTAATCCAAATGTCAGCCTCCCCCTCTCTCCTCCACTCGAGTATTTCTCATAGCTTGGTGTAAGGAACATCTTTGTCTTCTGAACTCCTCACAGCCCTTGAACCAGACCTCTCCTGCTCCTGCTCTTTACTGTGGGCACTTGATCCTTCAGACATTTATTTGGACTTTTAAACAGGGACTTAATGGCACAACAATGCTCTAAGAAAAACTGTGAGTGAATAAATGCTTTTTGCACTTTAAATAGCAAAAAAAAAAAAAAAAAAAAGAGAAGGGAGGATATAGAGTACTGACCAACCTGTCAATTATCCATCACTTTAGGCAACACCTCACACAAAGTTCATTCAAGTGCCTGGAACCCACAAACTAATAGGAGTCTTAAAATTGCTGATAGGCTCTACTCAGAGTCTCTTTTTGCTGTAGCTTGACCTAAATTCCCCAATAGTCACCAAAAAAACCTTCATTTGACCAGAGAGAATATAAAATAAGTTTACTAGCTTACTTCAAATGCTGCTACTAATGCCCTGGCATGGATTTTAGCAGCTTTCCTACTATTTTTGTCCAACAGCATAGCAATGGAACCATTCTCCCTGTATCAAGTGCCTTGAATTTGTCAGTTTGTAATTAGACAGAAACCTGCATTCATTAGATAACAACAGAGAAAACCAAAGTAATTGTCATATCTACTTCATCAGCTATGTGATGGTTTCAAACATGCAATACTTCATTAAGCTGAATTGGGAACAGTGGAGAAGAATTCATATTGCCTAAACACGAGAAAGAAGGTGACAATAAATAAATGGCAGGTCAGTTCCTACCGCACAAAAAGTGAACTATGCTGACTGTTTAGGCAGGGAATTTTCTTTCAGGTTTGCCAAAACCTGGTTAAGCAAATTTTTTCAGTAGGGAATCCCTGTTGATCTGTGGAGATGGGGATAGAAGAGCAAAAATCAGGTGTGTGAATGAATAAGGCCTGGGGTTAAGTCCTGATATGGGTGGAGAGGTACCATCCACAGAAGTAATCCAGTATCACTTCCTCCTAATCACTCCTGGATACTCCTTAGACTAAATTGTGCATTTGTTATCCTTAAGTATCTCTAAATCCTTACAGATATTTTTTCATTACTATGGTAACTATGTTTTGAGAGGAGCTGGTGGTAACAATCAGAGACAATCGCCACCAGACAAACTAAAACCAGTCATTGCTTTATTAGTTTTATTGGCTCCTTCGTACTCACACACAGAGTTAAAATAGGAAAAGCAAGAGCCTGCTTGCTCACACAGCTGTAGTCATATCAACAGACAGGTTTTACCAACCGGTTTTCTGTTCGGGTCTGCTGCAGATCCCTGCGATTATCAGTGCCACCTCCTGGTACAGAAACGTACTGAGATCCAGCCATGCAGGGATGGTAGGATGAAGAAACACAAAATATCCCAGTCCTGACTTCCTGCTCAAGTTTTATTGTTCTCTACAGCCTTTTATAAACAGCTATTTAGAGAGACTAAAAAAGTGGAATATCCTTATAGCTATAAATGAATGAAAGGGCAGGGGAGCTGTCAGAGGCAAGAGGTTACTAAGAATTTTCCTTTCCAGGAAACCCATAACAAAAGCCAAACCCAAACCAGCTATATGTTCATCAAACCAGCTGAAGCCAAACAAGAGAAAGTTTGGGATTTTAAAGTTTTATTCAGAAATGTCTGCATTCATGGCAGGACTGAGGAAACCCTTCTTGCAGCATTTATGCACTTTGGATACAAATCCTGAGATTCTGACTGAAGATTTGAACCTGGGGGTCTCCATGTTGCCAGAGCTCAGATATACAATTTACTTCAGCTTATCAAGGTGAATAAAAAGGCAAGAGGCAAGACTACAGGTTAGAACACAGCTTCTAAAACATGGAAAGCAAAAACCAGGACCCTGCTCAGGGCTCTGACAATTTTCTTTCTCAAAGTGACCAAAGATGTGCCATTTCTTCCCATAGCAAGTCAGATGTTGCCCTCAGCTACTGTCTACTTCAGTATCACTCTCAAGCAAAACCCCTCCAGCAGTTAATCCCAAGCCCCTCCATGGGCACTGCTCACTACCTGGACTGGGTCACACTTTTTCCAGCCTGTTTAACAAGAAACCAACTCCCAGAAATGCAGGTGAGGAGGAAACCCAACATATATCCAATGAAAGCAAACCATCTCAAATGTTGAAGCAGAGGATCTATTGTTTTCAGTGGTACCTTCCCATCTCGTCTCCATCCATCTCATGCAGAGCCTCACAGGAAGAAAAATCACAGCTGCAGATGTGAAAAAGCAGCAGTCCTCTCCCCACCCCCCCATATTTAATACATTTTTCATAGTGCTGGGGTAGCAAAAGGGCCTAAAAGGAGCAGAGCAGTCAGACTCTTGCTGCAGGCTCAACCTGGCCAAGAAAGGGCAAGTGCACCTTGACCTGTTGGGCAGTGCCCGCTCAGTCAACCCAAACATTGACCTTGGTGGCACAAACCCAGGCAGATACAACAGGAGGAGTCATGAGTGTGGGTTTATGTGTCACAAGCTCCATAGATTGATTTTGGTCACTATTTCCTAAGCAGGGGTGGGGGGGGGAGCATGCAACTGAGTTCTCTCTGTCCATGGAGAGGAAAAAATGTCATTAGGAGGCGGCGTTTGCTTGCACTTAGGTTAATAGGTCTCATTTGTTCTGGCAGTGTGGAGGGAGGCAGAACCAGTGAAGGAACTTATAATTCCCCTTTATAATTAAGATAATGTGCTGCTCCAGTCCTCAATCATATTTTTGGATGCTGCAGTGTCCATGACACATCATGGAGAGACCACAGTTGTGATTAAACATTTTTGATAACCCATAAATATAACATTAGTTGCCTCAGTTAGGTTTCTGATAACATCATTCATTTCAGATCATTCAATTAGTGCAGACAAAGGGGCTCTTTCCAGGAGACATAATGTCATTGTCTCTGGAAAGGAACGTACTTCCCAATGACTGTTTATCACTCTGTAATTACAGTGCTGTAGCAGCCATACTCTATATTACAAGGAGTCCTTTTTGTGCCCAAGGATCCAGCAGTTCTTTGTTTTAATTTATTTTCCTCTTAAATACCTCCCGCTATTTAAGCAATAATTCCCTGTAAATCAATTGTTAGCAGCAGTTAATGACTGGTTGGTTAATTAATAGCTGAAAGCAAAGCTGAGGGTGTTCACCACTCAACAAACCAGCAGCCATTCACTGTGAGATTATTGCTAACACACCCTATAATCAATGACTTCTCGCAGAGATGGGGTAGCCTATGTATCATTTCAAGAAGGGACTGGATGGGTAGCAATAGATGGAGGGATGAGGAAAAATGGTCACTGACCTGTGGGTTGAGTCACTCATGTGGAGGTCAGCAAGACCCCAACTACTGAAATCAGGAGCTGCACCCTTGCCAGCAACACAACAAAAAACCCACAACCCTCGTGTTTTTGCCTCTGTCCAGATCTGATTATTCAGAGCATTTAGGGGTGTCTGTGTTCTGCTGGAGAGCTGCATTAAGATGTTTTTAATGCAACAGTCTGCTCTGCTGCTCTCTCCAGGGGACAGATTCTCAGATAATCTCTTCTTGCAACATTCTCAATTAATATTTATATAAGCCTGTTTTATCTCTCATCTTCCACAAAATAAGGTTTGGAGTGATGCTACCATGGAGAAAGAAGGAGGGTCTAAAGCAGGCAGTAATTGATGTTCATAAAGAAAGTGTGTGTAACGGACCAGCTGGCTGCTTATGAACTAAAATACTGCAGTATCTTCAATACAGAGGATGGTAACACAGAATAAATTTTGACATTTTCATGGTGAGCAATGCAAAGACCATCAAATCAAACAGTTTCCAGCATATAGTCAAAGCAACATTAAAATGGGAACTCAAGTGATAAGAACATTTTTACTTTGGTTCCCCCCTGCCCCGAGTAGAAATGTGTGGCTGTAGGAAACCTCAGGGCACAAGTTCCTTGCACTGACACCAAGCCAGGGGTTCCCAACAGACACTGGCTGACATTTTAAGGGAAAAAAAAAACCCATCAGAAACACCAAGCCAGTAAGAAGCATCTTTGCATGACTGCATCACCTCTTCTCACCCTGACATCACATGGTAAATCAAGACAATTTCTACTTGTTACACTCTCCATGACCAAAGCGAACGACTGCTTACTGTCTGGAACACAGCACCCATGCCAGATGTCTGCTGACATGTTGCTTTTCTGAAGTGAACAAACCCAATTCCCTTGGCATCTCCTCACAGTTCATCTTTCCCAACGCCCCGTGTTCTGACTACTTTCCCTGGATTTTCTCCACTTTCACTTCAGCTGCAGGAAAAGGTGGCACCGGCAACTGGATGCAAGTACCACGGGTGAAGCCGAGAAAGGAAAAGAGTCAGAGAATCACAGAATGTTAGGTGTTGAAAGGGACCTCCTGGAATGCATCCAGATGGGTCTTGAAAGTCTCCAGAGAAGGAGACTCCACAACCTCTCTGGGTAGCCTGTGCCAGGCTCTGCAACCCTTACAGTACAGAAGTTCTTCCTCGTGTTGAGGTGGAACTTCTGTGCTCTCGCTTGCATCCATTGCCCCTTGTCCTATCACAGGGCACAAGTGAAAAGGGATTGCCGCTTTCTACTTGGCACCCAGCCCTCATATATTTATACACATTAATTAGATCCCCTCTCAGTCTTCTCCTCTCCAGGCTAAAAAGCCTCAGGGCTCTCAACCTTTCCTCATAAAGCAGGTGCTCCAGTCCCTTAACCATCCTTGTAGGCTCTGTTGCACTCTCTCCAGTAGATCTCTGTCCCTCTTGAACTGGGGGCTGTGCCTCAAGGATGATCCTATAACCCAGAACATTTAATTCACGATTCCCTGCAATCCTGAAGTCCTTTACCAACATGCTGCTGGTTTTCCTCTCCGCCGTATAAAGTCTCTGCATCTCTCTCTCAAGCACAGCACTTTAGACTGTTCCTTATGGAATTTCATTTAAATATCTGGGAGTCCTTTCTCCAAGCTGTGAAAATCATTTCAAATTCAGATCCTGGCTTCCTAAGACTTGCAGCATCTCCTAATTTTGTCAACCAAAAGTTGGGTTTGTCTGTTTGTCGTTCAGTTGTTGGTAAAAACTATTGAGTAGAACTGGGTATAAACCAAACTGCTGAATGACCTACTTGAAATACCCTCCCCTGACAGTGATCCAGCACTAGCTGTTGCTGCTGAGCTATTTTTCAACAGGCTGTGCACCTACCCCATTGTAACTATAGCTATACCATGTTCTTTAGCCTGTCATATACATCAAAAAGTGTTACTAAAATTCAAGCACTATTGCATTTGCTGCTTCCTCTTTATTCACTAGACATGTTACTGTGACAAAGAAGGAAATTAGACTGATTTGACATCAACTGTTCTTGACAAGCCTATGTTTTCCTTTTTTTCTTTCCTCCTTCCATCATCATATCAGCTGGCTACTTGCAAATTGATTGTTTAATGATTTGTTCTTGAATCTTTTAAGGACCTAAGTTAGATTGACAGGTCTGAAATTCCCTAGGTCCTTCTTTTCCTCTCTTCAAAGTATAATACACTGTGTTTGCCCTTCTCTTGTCTTCAGGGATCTCTTCTCTCCTCCGTGAGTTCTTACAGATAATCACTAATGGCTCAGCGATTGCTTCAGACAGCACCTAAAGTACTCTGGGGTGAATTCCATCAGGCCCTGATGACTGGAACACATCTATCTTATCTAAATATTCTTTTATCTGTTCTCCTCCCCTTCCAGTCTGTATTTCTGCCTCTTTGTAAAAGTCAAGCTTAAACAACTGGTTGTGTCCCCTGGTGACTGATACACTTCATAACTCAAATCAATTAAACATTCTTCAATATATCCTTTGATATTTGCCAAGGTTTATCTTTCCATTCTCCACATTACACTTCTAAAATAAAAGAAATCAAAAACCAAGCTAAACCAAGCTCATCAACCCCTGCTCACTGCCTGATAAACTAAGACACCACTCTTAAGGACAGATACATGGCTGCGGATGGAGCAGAAACAAGAAATGTGACTAAAACATTTATGTTTTTTTCATTCAGAACTTCAACATCCACTGACAGCCCTGTGCTGATTGCACCAACACGTTTCTCTCCCCAGGGTGTTGCTAAGACATAACTAGCACCTTCATAACCAAGAGTGCACCTGCAGCGCGTCCACAAGCCAAGCACTCCCTATAATGCACAACTGTGGTACTTTGAACTAGGGAAACTGCTATGGCTGTTGTCCAGACTTGCTTTAAATTACAACATACTAAGGCCCTGTGTTGTTTGTTTGTTCTTTAAAGATAAAACATCAAGATCTGTCAAAGTTCTGATGGGTTTTCCATTCCACTATGGGGAGATCCACTGCCCTTTGCTCTATCAACCACCTGATGGTGTAGCACCCAGTGGGAAGATAACTTGGGTTTCCACCTATGAGAGCCCTACAGAGCAATCTTTAGTGCTGTCTTCAGTAAAGTCTTTTTTGGCCAACATTTCTCCTCGGTAGTTCACAATCATTACTGAGCTGAGTGGCAGTGCTTTTGTATACCAAGGCTCTCTCTAAAGCAGGCTGTTTATACAGTCACCACTCTCAGGTTTGTTTTCATTATCAGTTTGAGGGTTTTCTGCCAGAATAAAGGATATTTCATAAGACAAATGACTTTTTTAGAGGTCTGTGGGTCTAAGCCCTACCCTATTCCTAACAAGTCAAAATGATTGCTTTTAAATGAAGAGCACTTGGCTTAAGTAAGTTTGACAAAAAGCTAGCAAGAAGCAGAAGCAAGCTGGAGAACCAGCAAAGACGCCCTCCTGTCCTCCCTCTGTGAGATTTGTCCTCAAGCTCTTCTACTTCTTAGCCTCATGTGTGTGGTTAAGGCTTTAAACTCAATGTCCCGCGATGCCAAAGCCTGACTTTCAGTCTGCTGGTATCACCAGAGTGTTCTGGTATCACTATCAGCAATTGCCACGTGTTTCTGAAACAAGGCAGCCCCCAAAAAACTAGGGTAAGGCTCCTGATGGCTCAGAATAAGCATTCTCATTTGAAGGGATCTGTTTCTGGAAATGCACATTTGGAGGACATAGGTAAAAGAAAAGTTGTATCTTCCTTCAAAAAAAAAAAAAAAAAAATCTTTTCCTCTACAGAAGGAATGATATTGACATTGGAATGATATTGACATTGGAATGATATTGACATTGGAATGAGAGCTGGTTTGAGAATTTTCTAACCACTTTCTTTTTTTTTTTTTTCCTAATAAAAAAGTAGGATGACTCAAAACTGACCCTTTTTTGCAGTAATGTATGGGTTTTGATGAAACTCTCCCTGTCAGCACCACCGAGGTCTAGAACAAAAATTACAGGAAATTCAAGAAGGGGAGAGGCACACCACAGAGCTGGTGATTGCCAACTGGAAGGACACTCATCCAATACACACACTACTCCTATTTATACTTATAATTACCCACATCCTATATGAATACAATGATCATCAGCCCTACCTTCTGACAGACAGATGATTTGCAAAACCTTCACAACAGATTCATTCACTGCCACGTAATTCAAAATAGATTGGAAATTCTCATGTCTGGGATGCTGTCCTATGGAAAAGTCAACTTTTGAGCAATACTTGAAAGAATTAACTATGAGATACAACTTTCCCCATAATGCCTCAGACTTACTTTCTCATTTCCTTCTTGGTTTGGAAACAGCACTGTTGGGCTCCTCAGCTGGGACAGTTGGCTGACATCTGTTCTCTGCTGCTTGTGTGGAACAATTATTACATTCATCTGTGCTTTCTGAATTTGGGGAAAAAAAAAAATCATACAAAAGGAATAATTTTAATTTCATGAATCTTCTACACCATACCTGATATACAAATGTAGGCGTTGCTTAAATGGCCCTTTTCTCCAAGCTTTACTGCCATCCTCCTTTCTTAACCCATCCTTGTTGTTGTCACTGGGGTTTTTTTCAGATATTTTACTTAAAAGGACCCTCATCAGTCTAAAAATGCTTATTTTTTTATATTGAAGAATCTGTCCAACCTACACTCAGGTTATTATATCTGGATTTTGCATTTTGATAATCTATTTGAGGATGACTACATTTTCATGCCTAATTTTAAACTCCTACTTGTAATTTTGTCTTCTGTTATAAAACCCCCTTCATAACTCCTTGAGCGAGAAGGTGATAAACAATAAGCTCTCCCATTGCCATCTTCCTCCAAGTTCAGTAACTCAGCAGGCCAACTTCAGCAGTAAGCTTCAACTTGTGAGTTTTCCAGTTCTTGAAGCACTGGGGGAGCCAAGAGTATAAATCAGATTAAGAATCACTTGATAACGACCTATCGAACTGACGAGTTGGCCTTAACCAAATGTTGCGTCAGTTTAGAAGCATTCATCATTTTTTCCCTTGTCCAGAATAGCAGGAAAACTTTGAATCAAGGTTTTCACAATAAGTATCAGTTATAAAATCAAGCAAAGCTTGCTGGGTTGAGGATCTTCTCATTGTTTATTAATATCTTTAGAGAGTACCATTATTTCTGGGAAAGTGGAGTTTCCCATGGAGCTTTGCTCCCCACCAAAGACTCCCCTCGACAGACCCCTTATCTTCTCTGCATGAATTTGTTCATCAGCAAGAGAAGGCAAAGTTTCACTATTCTCATTGTCTTGGGTGAACAGCACTGCTTAGTGATTTTTAATGCTACGTTTCCAGTCTTTAGGATAAAATAAAGGATTTTTTTTGCGTGACGGATTCAGAACTTGCAGCTGAACTGCTTAATAACTGCTTAAAATAAAGGGGGGGAATTCATTGCTATCTTTACTGGGAGGAAGAAAGTATAACCCTTGGATCAAGCAGTCGTCCATGTCATCCAATTATTTGTTTTCATTGGAAAAAAAAGAAAGAAAGAGGGGAAAAAAAAAATGAGTAAAAGAAAATAAGCTACATCAATTCACGCTTTGATTGCTGGCTGGGGTTTCATTTTGGGTTGCCCCTGGGACTGCAGCATCAGCAGGAGTGGTTACTTAGTCATGAACGTGCTAAGCAGCCAACAACTGGATCGGTCCGTGGGGGGAGCACAGCCTTGTTGTGGTCTCTTGGTTGTGCGAGAAGGAAACCTGGCTCCCCTTGACCCCAGGCTGCCACTGCAGGGGACATGTAACTCACCCCGACAGCACAGGAGCTACTACAGCCTTTATTACGTGGTTTCCCACAATGAAAGGAGCCTGTGGTATCTTGGAAATTAATATTATCCAAAATACAATTCTAGCAGGTCACCTTAACACGCTCTTTAAGCTTCTTTGAAGACAGGATATTTTTAACTGCATCTTGGAAAAAAAGGAAAAAAAAAAAAAAGAAAAAAACTTAATCTATCTATAATGGGCTCCTGATTGCAAAATCCTTAGTATAATATGATCACATATTAAAGCTGCAATCATGCTCAGCTTCCCCTTGTGCTGGAAGACCGATAATGGAGGGATAGTGCCCTTTCTTAAGTAGTAGTTATAGAAAACATAATAATAAAATACAGACTAATAAGTCATCAGGAGGAAAGGAACAATTCTCGGTTAAGCCAGAAGAAAAGGAACAATTCTGAGTCAAGCCAGAAGAAAACATTAGAGCAGACCAGAAAGCCACAGTGTGCTCATACACTGGTGACT
Source organism: Megaceryle torquata (assembly GCA_024611175.1). Classification (NCBI taxonomy): domain Eukaryota; kingdom Metazoa; phylum Chordata; class Aves; order Coraciiformes; family Cerylidae; genus Megaceryle; species Megaceryle torquata. The sequence continues at coordinate 77,033 of JANIJG010012093.1, read as the reverse complement.
GTTTTCAGCCAGAAGAAAGTGCTACACAGCCTCTCCTCACTTAAAAGTAATCCCCTCAAAAGTGAGCTTGTTCCTGCCTGTAAAACATACTGTAATTAGCCACTGATAGCGAAAAGTGGTGATTGTCAGAATGCAGCCCCTCAAACTACCCTGCAATGACTACAGCTGCACTCGAGCAAAATTTCTGTGCAAAATGGAATTCCCTATGTTTGATGAAAATGACTTGAAAACACAACTTCTAATACAAAGTTGTCTTTTTTTTTTCCAACATGTTCATTTTGATGGAAACAAAGTAGTTGCAGTTGTGACAACACATCAAAACATGTTGCTTTGCCTCCCTTCAAAATGAAATGGTGTTTCTGAGTGGCCTGACAGTGCCTCCCTGAGCTGGGGTTCCCATGGTCTCTGCATCCTCTCCCTCGGCTGAGCTTCCCATGCAAAATGTATTTCCTGTGGTGCAGCTTAGGCCTCGCATAAAGAAATTTATGGTGGCTTAGCTCTCAGCAGGAGGCTGCCCAGCCCCCCCAGAATGAGGGCATTCATGGGACTGCAGCATAGAGCTGAACTGGCCGGCTGTGTGCATTGTTTTCTGCCAAGGTGGAGAATTATCGCACAGTCTGGGGAGCTGTGGTAGGGGGAGGAATTCAGGCACACGATGTGCACTGCCTAGAAAGTATTTTGGAGGTGGCACAGGTCAGTGCTAAACTCACTCAAGAGACGGTGTTTAGTTTCTGTGCTACAAACACTGGGATTTCAGTCTGTGCCAACTCTGCAGCAAATGAAAGCTTCCTTTGGTGTTTTCCTTTCTGGAAAACCAGAGCTCTTCCTCTGTAAAAGTTCAAACATGGAAGAGCTACATTTCAACATGAAATTTCTAATGAACAATATTTATAAGCAAATGATAGGACTGGGTGAATATAATATCTGCTACTCTGTTAAAATATCCACTAACAGACCAGCAATTTTTCATAATCAGAACCCTAATATCAGGTCCAAGAGGGCTAGACCGATGGCAGACAGAGCGAGGTGGTACCAGATCACAGTTCCTTACACAGCCTCTCCTTTATAAAATATTTCCTTCCCCCCCCCCTTCAGATGAACCCCTTTCCCTTGAAATATTCTCAATTCTTAAGATCCTCCCTGGCTCTCCCAGACAGCCAGCGACATCCTGCTTCCCCCTGCACTGCATCGCTCTTCCAGGAGACCTCGCAGCCAGCGTGCCAAGGCTAAATAACACCATAATCTTTTCTAAGGTAATCTCCACCCTGCTGTCTGAATCAGTATTTTTCCACTTTACAAGCTGCCTACAGCAGCTTGATTGAATCCTGTCCCCTGGGATGGAGATGCTCAGAGGGCAGCTCCTGGTGCCACCCCACCCGTTCCTCCTCCTCCTCCCTGCTTGGCTGAACAGAGCCAAGGGCCTGCCGTGGCGAAACAGGGAGCTGTGGTGTAGGCATAACGTTGCTGTGTCTCAGCACCACATTATCCTCCAAGCTGAAAGGAAAATAAACAAGAGTAGCACAGCGCATCTTAATCTTCACTGCTGGTAGTGACAGCTTTACTCAATTTTAGTCAGCTATTGAGTAATCAGAATGAATTAAGCAGCGGAAGGAAGGACTGCGCCAGGATCCAATAAAGCAGTGGGCATGGGAGTGCTTTGGGGAGTCACCGCACACATCCCTTTTATCACTATCCCCCCAGCATCCCCACTGCTGCCATCAGACAGCTTCCCTGGGCAGCTCCAGTCCACCAGGAAACAGCTCCTCCTGCCACACCTCTCACTGGGTTTCAGAAAGAGCTGTCAGCCTGGCTTGTCTCTGGGGGCTGTTTATGCATGCCTGCCTGTCTTTATCTGCTTTGAAGAGTCTAATGTGAAGGCTTGGAATTGTTATCAATGCCCAGCAAGTCCCTCTTACACCTTTACCCGCCAGCGGCACTCGCACTTGGTCAGTGTTCTCAGTCCCTCTTGGGCTCCATCAGCTGCAGCAGACACGGCAGGACACACAGTTTCTTTGGAAGGCCAAAGGCAATTTCTCCTTTCTACACCCCAGAGGAAAGCAGCAGCCTCAGAAACATTTCACTCCGCGCTTGCTCATCTCAAAAAATTGCTCGCTGCTTATAAAGGGCTTTGGTCTCGAAGGTGATCTCAGTTGCAGCCTTCACGTATGGAGGGATTGGATACTGCTGGCTGCAGTAAGGAGGAGCTTTTTATTAACACCTAGGACCTCCCTCTGTTCAGAAACCAACTTTCAGCCCCCATTTCTGTGGTTTGCACATTGTGCAAGCCATGAGGGTATTTACAAATGCAAACCTCCAAGCACGTCTTTAGGACATGAATTAAGACAGCTCTCGTGAAATCTCTGACTTCAGCTGTGCTTTAGCACTGCCATTAAACTGTCACACACGGGTGTGATCTGCAGTAATTCCATCTAACTGCACATATGAGGTAAATGGTTAATGGCTCCTTCATAAATCCTGACGGCCGAGCGGTAAACAGGCTACGGACACAGACAGATCACCGAGTGAAAACCTGCTTTTCACAACACTAATAAATAACCATTTCTGTGGGAACAGGACTGAAAGCACGCAGTGGAGAAGTTCCATGACAGGCTAGAAGAGGACATCAAAAAGAAAGCGAGTTTTGGCAGGAGGTGGCTGGCCCTTGTGGCTGAACTACCTCCCCTGGTGCCCATATTAACTCTGGTTAGAAAGTAGATTTAGGCAGATTATGGTCAAATTTATCCCAAAATGGACAGAAAAGAGTCCTGAAAAATCTGAAAAACATCCAAACAGCTTTTGATTTTGGATCATTACAAAGCTACCCTGATCCAAGATCCTTATTTTTTCTTTCTCCAACCGTTATTTGCTTCCTCCTACCTGAAACACCCCCACCCGCAGCAACTCCTTCTTGAAGCTCTTTGCAACATCTCAAGAAATTCAAATGCCTGCTCTTAGAGGAAAATAGTTTCTAATTAAACATACCACGTGGGTGTGAATGAAGCTGGGCCCACTCCTTGCCTCACTGATGTCAACAGAAAAATGTTTTTCTTTTTTACCGTGAGCATCAGCAGAGGCAGGGGCGATGGGGTGTTGCTGCTAGATGAGGTTTTTGAAGGAACAGAGGTTTGTCAGTAGCAACAACTAGCATGGTTTTTCTTTAGGTTTGATGAAAGACCCTGCAGTTTCTTACATTTCAGACTTAGGGTCCAGGTTTGACTGGGGTGCCATGGACCAGAAGAGCCTTGCAAGAGGTCAGAGTGTGCTTGCCTGATGGGCACAAGCTAGCTAAAAAGCTTGGTTGTTTTTGTAAGCATTAGTTACTCACAGGTCCACTCTGCATGCAAGCATCAAAGCAGAGAATCTTAAAAACCTTCCACTGCACCACAACAGAGCACAATTTAGCGGGGGTCGAATCAAATCTGAGTATTCAGGGAATGCTGCGTGATGCTTTCATGGCAAAACAGCTTATTTTGCAGACTGAAATTCTACCTAAATAATTTTCAGAGATATTCCTTTGTTGATCTGAGGACTGAGTTCAAAAGATAATCCTATATTTCTTCATTTTCCCCCTTCTATTTTAATCCTTCCACAGAAACATCCGGAAACTAAGAGTTTTAAATCAAGACAGACAGACACAAATCTCACCAACATCACAACAAAATACAGAAAGGTAAACATAAAGCACATTTGCCTTTCACCTATGTGGCAATTCCCTCGGGTCAGAGCAGCTGTAGGTGGTCTTTAAGCTCCTGATGATTTGCTCTCTGACTCCCCAGTTCACACCCCAGCCCCATCTTCTTTCACACCAGTATCACAGCTCTTGGCACGACTCGAGCGGCACAGCCACATTTTGAGCAGGTTACACTTAGCACTAACTCCTCAGAAAATACCAGTTTGGAAAACTGAAGGAGAAAAAAAAAACAACTCATGAGCTGAAAGTTTTGCCTGATGCCAGTAGGAAATGAGTAGTTTGTTCGTTTGTGATATCTTAGCTTTACAACAGCACCGTGGATCCTGGTGATGATAGGGGAGAGGTTCTGCCTCTCTTCTGGATAAGCCTCCTGCACTGTACACAAGCAAAGCTGAGAGTGCTGATGGATTATAGCACCTCGTATTCCATCTAAATTCTCAGTTATGAGCACTCTAGTTATTTTTGCATCAGGAGCTGGTAAAGCTAGGGCCTGTGTGAAATGGAAGAAATGAGAAATTTATTATATTTCAGTAACACAAAATTATATTTTCCTTGTAGACCTACTCAGCCTTTCACTAAAAAAAAAAATAAAACATCAGTAGCTGATCTCCAGAGGTCCATCTTGTCCTTCCTATATGCTCATCAAAGTTCATACTCCTGGCACCTAACTATATATTTTCCTTCAGAGCTTATCTTGTCTGGAGATGGGAAGAAGTGATCTGGTTTCTCATTTTGATGAGGCTAGCACTTCTCAAAGTTCACCTATGAATAATGTTGGCAGGCAGACGTGCATCGAGCTGATTCAGAAGACACATTTGTGTCAAAATCCATCTCTCCTCCTTTTCACTGAAGTGCTTTGATATGCTGTGGTACTTCACAAGATTGGAATAAATGCATTTCATAGCTCTCAACTCCCCCAACTCCCTGTCTTCCCTCTAACCACATTTCCAGCACACCACCCCCCCCTTTTTTCTTTTCCCCCAGAAATACCTGAGGCTGCTTTTGTTTTTCTTAACACAAGACTCAGGATAATTTGAAGACTTCTCTCTTGGACTTGTTTCCCCACAAGCCGTAGCTCATCAGCACGGCAGCATCTCTCCTGCATAAAAGCAGCTCCAGGGCCTTTCAGGTGCTGAGTTCCTTTAGCAGAAGAGAGTGGTGCCAAGACAGTATTTTATTGCAATAATTATGCTTGTTTTTTCCTCCTTCAGATGTAAACATGTCACATTGGTTGCTCAGATTTAAGGCTCAGCTGGGTTTTAGGAAAAAAATTATGTGTTTTCCCTTGTCTATAATGGACACCATGGCTAAATTTTTGAATTATCACAGGATATCCTTAGGCACTTTAAAAAATGCTGCAAATGAGAGACTAATCACCTTCAGGAATACCACTGAAATTGTGGCTCCAGCTGTTTTAACTTCCTACTCAGCCCCTTGGAAGAGTGATTAAAGCCAAAGTCTGAGCGATTTAGATGCAAAGCTCAAAGGTGTTCCCTCCCCCAGCTGCCATCCTCACAGACATTATTTGTCTTGCAGGAAAGGCAGCAGACCAAGCTGCATCACCATCCTTTAGCCACCCTGGTTCACAGTCCTGATGTGATGGAAACCAGCGATCAGTGGTTTTATACTACGTTGGCAGTGCCTGAAATATAGCTCTGTTTTCTTCCTTGGGAGAGAGGCAAAGGAGGTGCAGACAGCCAGGAGGTGCTGAAGGGAAAATCTGCTGCAGATAAAACCTTAGGTGGAAAGCACTAGCCCTGAACTCCACATCCTCTTTAAACTGAACAGGGAAACCCTTCTGCTTTCAAGCCCCTGTGCAACAGGAGGAGACCTCCAGAAGGGGCAAGTGTTGGAGACAAATCTTCCTTTAACCCTCTGGTTCTCAGCAGCCACTGGTGTGGTTGCCAGTGTGCTGGACCCAATTATCTACACTTAATGTGGCATTTCATACTGACTGCTTGAACTCTGGAGTATATAATGTTCATGACATTAATATTTCTTTTTAGAGTAAGTTGAAGGATACGAGTGAAAAAAATATGGTTTTTATTAGAATAACCTTTTTTCCCACATGTAAGGGTGAGCCTTACAGCACAGAAATGCTATAAAGATACATGAAAAAGGAACAAAGCTACTGATAGCAAAGAATGAAAGTTTTCTATGCTAACTGAACAGTATTATTCCTCAGACTTATTTCAAACTGAACCAGTTCCATCTGGCTTAAAGAATTCTCCAATACTATGTTTCTGTATCATGCCAGGAAAGATTTGCTGTGCCCCTGGGATAGGAGCTGGACTCCTACGGATGTCATGTACTAAAGCAGAATAATGAGCATAATGGGACAAACAAGAGAGAGAAAAAGAACAGAGGCATTCTCCAACCTTTTTTTTTTTTTTTTTAACTAGATTTGAATTTTACTTACATAAAAGTGTGGCACAGATCTTGAATTTCAGTGACCTTGTCATAGCAGAATGGCTGGGCTTCACCTATTTGCTGCATTCATTCAGTATAGGAAGTAACAAATACTTAGAAATCCCATGTGTGGACTTGGGGGTCTGAAGGTTGAAGTACTAGATTAATGTTGCCAGTTGAAGCATTTCAAGTAAGCACTGGAGGTGCTGAATTCTTATTTCAGCTTAAACTTCAAGGGGATGACTACTGGCTTGCCACACTAACACCAGCACTGTAGGATTACATGTGCACTGCATGGAAAACAGGTCCCCACCCCACTCCTCATATGTCTGAGCTGCTCCCAACCCAAAATGCAATCTGTCATGCTGATCCAAGAGGAGGAATTTGCCCTGAGCACAGAAGATGTTACTTTATTTCTTCAATAGAAGAGATTTTTTTTCTTTTTTCCCCCATTTAAAAAAATAAGGAGGTCTGGGGTTGGGATATTTCTGAGTAACAGAGCTTCCCCATCCGACAGCATCCAGACCCATCAGGGGGCTTTGAAGACCACAGGCTTGCTGTCAGTGCTTGCCCACCACCAACCACACAAAGCATTGCTGAAGAACATGAGACTTCTTTGGTCCTGCAGCGAATTTAAAGCAGAAGAAGGGTCTGGAGAAAGGAAAGAAATGGCACAATGGGAGCAGCTTGTCAGTTATGAGAGCTCTACCCAAGGATGCTCGAGTGATGCTCAGATGCACCTGATTTCCTGAAAGTGAGGAAGGGAGTGGAGACAGAGAGGATGGAAGGAACTGGCCAGTTCTGGTATTCCAAGAAAACACAAGATCTTTCACTGGGACTTGGTACCATGTCTCCTTGTTTCCCATTCTAGCAAAAGTTTTACCAAGTCAGCAAAACAATCAGTGGTATGTGACACTCAAAACTTTGATCTGATAAAATAGCCCAAATATTACAGTGGTGATTTGATCTAAAGTAGGATAAACCAGAGACAACTCACTGGTGAATCAGTTCATTTTTCTCCACTTTTTTTTCCACTGCCCTGGTTTTCCCAGAGGATGTAGATGACACACAGATGCATGCCTTGCCACTGGACCTCTTGTGCCAGGTATAGCTTCGTAAGATGATCATCACCACCCTGTGTAGCTGCCTGGTGAGAAAATGCTGCATCACATACGGGCCCCCACCTAAACCTTCTGGGAGTGAAGCTGCTCATGGGTTTTCCACTGAAGTGCTGGAGATGAAAGAAATTAAACTCTGGCAGAGTCTCTCTTTCAACATTAGGCATTCCCAGTCCGTAGCTTCCTGCTCTCTCTTTGGGGGGGGAAATAGCCTAGACAACTTACACAGAAGTGTAGCCGTTGAGTAAAATTTCACAGCTTGCTACAAGTTTCACAGAATGACTCAAAGAGCTTATTATTTGCTTTTCAGATTTTGTAGGTTTAAAAAAGAAATGTCTAGCAAGTCCTACAATCCTTCTACAGAGCCCTGCTAGTTATGTTCCACTCAGAGGCAAGTCTTTCTGTTCCTCTCCTCAGTGAGAAACCCACCACCTCCTCCATCTTAATTTAGATTTTACTTCTGACAGAGCAACACGAGCTGTACCATGGCTTGCTTGAGGTGCTGCGGTCTGGTGCCCAGATGGGGACATCTCCCTCCCTTGCACAGACCCCTCAGGTCTCTCAGCTGTGTTTGTTTGAGCTCAGGACCAGACCAGCCTTATTTTAGTACAGGGTCCCCTGACAAAACTAGACTAAGCAAACGCAGAAGGTTCATCCAGTTTTGAAATGAACTTCATTTTACTTTAGAGAGTGAAAGGGGAAGGGGAGAGTGAAATCAGCCTGCAAGTGAAAAAACCTGCTTAAATAGAAGTTGCTCCCTAAGGATTGGTTGCCATCTCTTGACAAAGATGGTCTGGTACTTGTAACTTCCACTGAATTTCATTCCTATGAGAGCTGAACTTGAGGGAAGTGAGAGGGGAAGGATATTAATATATCTTGGGGCTGAGAGAGGGATGTTTTTCTAGTGAGACAGAACCAATGGATGCTTTGAACACCTCATACTTCAGTGAAATCCAATTTTCTGACACAGGTTTTGCACTGAAGCAAGAACACACTTGGAAGTCAGAACCCGGGATGCTAATTGGTGTTTGTAAACTGCACAGGAGACAAATGTTTTCTGTGCCTTTGTTGTGTGTGAATGGACCCTTCGGTCTGCAGCAGCAAGCATTAGCCATTGGTCCGAGGCTTTGTGCTCAGAGGGCTTTGCAGAGAATCCAAACTGCCACTTAGAGTTCCCTGTGAAGGCTGAAGCAAACAGCCCATGCTCTAGGAGCTCAGGAATAACGCATGCCTTCACACCTTTTGAGAGGGTAGGGCACCTCTGCTGAGTCAACAGCTTATGAGGGCAGGCTCAGCCTTCAGCTCAGATAAGCTCTAGCAAGCAAGTTTCTGCATTTAACCCCTGGAGGGTCCCCCTTGCCATGTCTGCTTGTGAGCTCCAGTTGACTCCAAGGGAGACAGGCACTGGTGGGAGCCAAGAGTGGATGGAGGGGGCCCACGTTGATGGGTTACAGACTTGAATTGTTTGGGATGGGGCGGTTGGCTGCAATCTTTTGACCAAACTTGTCCTGGCAAAGAACATGATAATATAATAACAGCCCTTTTAAAAGGCTGAAGGTGAAGTTGGTGGGATCTCTGAATTCTTTGTGACTTAGCAGTCAGCCACTAGGGTAGTTCCTAAGGGCTATGTGATGAATGCGCTGGCCTCGCAACACAGCAAACCTACAGCTATTTATCATTTCCTGGCTGTTCTGTAGGTGCAAGACCACAGTGGCAACAGCAAGATGCTGCCGCTCCTGCTTCTCAAATCCAGCACCTTGAAAGCATTAGTGGAAGACTCCCATTGCCCTCCCCTTGAGGGCACTTCCTTAAGGCAGGGATCTCTGCTTCTCGAGCTGAAATGTTGCACTCACTAGCTTCAGCCAAGTTAGATGTAGCTAAGCCCTCAGATTGTGTCCAGAAGCAATATGCATTTTACCTCCTGCCCAATTCACCAGTATAAACATATTAATGATACACTTTAGGCATGTCATAAAACACTCCTGGCTTAAATTTATGCAGTCTTAATAACACTACATTTAGGATAAACCCCCAAGTGACATAAACACAGTTAGAAAATAAGGCTTTTGCTCTCCTGGAAACAAGATATATTCTTTTGTCACTACTAAATAATGAGAACATTAGTACAAAACATCGGGAAGCATTTAATAGGACATAACCAGAGGATTTAGTAAAATGAATATGTAATGGCCAATTTTTCCTTTCTGGGGAGAAAAGCATGGGAGAAGCCAGCCCATACCATACCAGAGACCAGTACATAGCACTGGTTGTCACTCCTCCCCTCCCCACCCCAGGAACAGGAACCATGCACAAGCACAAAAGCGTGTTTCTGAAACAGGGTCAGCGACCTGAATGCAGGAGCTGCTGGAGCTTGCAGCTTTGTTTTATTAATCAGTTTTCATGCATTTACTTGAGGATTAGCATAGGCTGCCAGCTTTATCAGCATTAATTTAGAGTACCTTGAGGTATTGAGGACAGAGCTGTCTGCTGCTCATATAATGTCAGAACGCCTCCCCCACTCAGGATTTAGAAACCACTACGCCAAAATGAACGCTCCAGATACAAACCACTCGCTCCAGCTTTGTGGTCACAGCAGAGGGCAAAGGGAAACACACTGACAGCAGCACTTGCAGGTTACCTCACAGCCAGAAGACGGCCAGGGCTGCGATGGTAAAGTTGAGCAGCAAGTCCCGCACACGCATACTACTGCAGTCCTGTCCCCCCTCACCCAAAGCAAAACCGAGAAGCCTCAGCAAGAGAGCACAACTTCCTAACAGCACAGAGGCCCCCAGAGCTTGTTACTGGAAGCATCACATCTTTAAACAACAAGGCTAAAATAAAAAAATACCTGGCAAATATGAGAGATGTGTCCGTTAGGCTGTGGTGCAGGGACCCAGCGGGTGCCTGCGCAGCTCACCCCCTGCAGCTCATCACCTCTTGCCAAAGCAAGTCCAGCAAATCCGACAGGACATTCACTCCCACTGGAACTTTCAATGGATTTTTTTTTTTTTTGGCCAGGGCAGAGGTTTCTCTGCTGTAGCAACCTGCACAAGCCCTAGGATCCATCTCGGGGGCAGAAGGCAGCATGGGACAACTTGCCTACAAATAGTCAGCTGCAACTGACAACATTAGCAATTAACACCTCCCTGCTTGAGCAGTTAATGGTGCTCTGCTTCAGACAGACACCTGGGCACAGATCTGCTAGAGGAGCTGAGCATCTCCACTCATCATCTAAATCCAAGGAGGCCTGAATCGGCAACCATCACCCACATTTGCAAACATCTCCTCCTGGGTTAATCCAGGCAGCAGGTCAGACATTGGCAAAAAGCCCCCAGGAAACCTCTAGCAGCATTGGAGCAGCTCATATATCTGTGTAGTGTGAATAGTCTCACTCTAAGGCACCTGTCTCCCCTTGGGCTTGTTGCGTGTGCCAGAAATATGGTCAGGTGTCTTCAAGCAGAAGTAGAAGGGACAGTTTGGACTCTGGGGGTGACTGAGCACCCACAGAGGTCTCTTTCTGTCAGAGTGCATGGCAGACCTGGAAGAGCGACTCTACTCTTGTGTTTGTCTGTACTACACTTAGTGTTTCCTCTGAGATGCCATTATGAGATGAGAACAAATTAAGTTCAGAGGTAGGTGCACCACCTGTGCAGTAACGTTGTCATCCTACCATAAAGCATTAGACAAATGGTTCTAGAAAGTCAGAACAAGGAGGATGTAATTAAGAAGTGGCTATGGTTTGTCAAAACCAGGTTTCTTTACACCTAAGCCATACTTGAGTCTTTTTGCCAACACTGAAGCAGAGGATAAAGAGCTACCTTGGGTCTGGTGCATTTCTCAGCTGAAAACCACAGAGCTTTATCTCGTGCATCCACATAGCTTGGGATTTCCCACACCAGTTGTGTTCCCCACTGACCCCTGCCAGACACCATGGCCTTCCCATAGCCTAGCACTACATCTCATTTGCAACCACCTGATCACTCTGCCCAGCAGCTATTGCTACTTCAGCTCCTTTGGGTGGAAAGAGGTTCAAGAGGACCTACCTGATCTCCTGTGTTGATGGGTTGGAGCTGGCAGGCACAGCATGTGTGGCACAGCAGCCTCTTCAGCCAGCACAGCAGCAGCTGGAAAAACAACCAATTGTGAGATAAAGCTGTGAACCAGGAGATAGTGAGATATTTTCCCAAGCTGGCTTACCTTGCTGGCTGCTCACACCCAGGGCCAGCACATCTGGGCTGCCTGCCTCATAGGAACTGCTTATGAGAGGGTGCCATGCGTTTGTAGCTGTACTTGTAGATTTTGGCATGGCTCAGTCAGAAAAATGGCTTTCTGGAGTCACAATAGTGACTTTGTACTGATGTTAGAAGTGAGGGCAGGCATTTCCTGATTTACTGGTTAGGACTGAGACAAAAGCTCCCTTGATGGAATTATTCATGACCTATAGAAAGAGTACATTATGCAGCGTTGGTCAGACTGTTCCCTAGCAGAAGGAGGCTGCAACTGACAGGAATGAGCCAGCATGTTTATCAGTCTTTTGTACATGCAGATAGGATTGTAGACATCTGCCTCCACCAAGGCTTGAACAACAGAAGATGTGTTGCAGAAAGACACTCAGGTTCTCCGGGAGCATTGTTGCAGAGGTTACAGAGCACTGAAGCACAAGGGCTACCTCCAAACCCTTGGACCACCTAAGGAAACCAGTCATGGTCCTTAAAACCAGCCAGCCAGCAAATCAGGTACTTCACAGGGCTGGGACCCAAGTTAATGCAGCTTCTGAATTGTGTCTGGCTCCGCTCTGTCTGGTTCAGGACGTGGGCAGTGGCCTCTGAACCCATACCTAACCATGTCATCACACCTTGGGAGAGGCACCTTTGACTCAGAGCAGTGACAGTGCCTGGTGCTCAGCAGCAAATAAAGTCTTCTCAAGGATGAGCTTCCCATTAATTGTTTCTTTCAAGTCCTATGTGGGGAGGCTGCCATGAAATCCAGCAAGAGAGTAAGATGATTGCTCTCATGCCACCTTGTGTGACTCACCAGAGAGACAGGAGCACAGCAGTACAGAGAAGATAATTACTCTTTTGTGAGTATGTGCCTGGTTTCAGTTTGTTTAAGTGTCTAGTTCTTGTTCATTGTATTCAATCTTATTTTTATTAGGGTCTTAAAACTTGCACGGCGTGGAGAACTTTGTACCTCAATGGGAGCTTTCATAATACAGTAAAACAGAACCGTAAGTGGCAGAAGCACAGGTTCTATGGTGTTTATGTATAGCGCTCTTCTCTTGCCTCATTAATTTTGGAAGCATTCAGGTTTGCTAGAAATTTATACTAAATCAGTAAAGCAAGCGAGCTGAAAGGCAAACACACCAAAGTCACTCTCCCACACGGCGTGTCGCTGCTGACAGAAAACTGGCTGCTCGAGGGAGGGAGAGCTGGAGAGGCCTCCGAGGCTTTGCTCTGTCATTGACAAACATCTCCCTGGACATGTACCAAGGGGAGCTGGGGGCATGGATGTGGCTACAAAAGAGGGGCTGCCGCGGTGACACGGGGATGCTGTGGGTAGGGGCACCACCACCGCAGCCCGAGGTGTACACTGACCCCCGGCTCCGGGTGTTGAGTAGTGGTGTGCAGTACCCTGCCTCTGGGATGCTTTCTTCTTGCTCTATTTTTTTTTTTTTTTCTTTTCCCCACTTGTTCAAGCAGTTCAAATCTGAGGAGAGAAAGAGGGCAGCTTGTTTTGCTTTGCTGGCTGTATTCCTATGGGATGCTGCTCCTTAAAGAGCACAGCTGCAGCGCTGTGAGGCAAACAAGCCCGCCCACCAGGGTTCCGGTTTGTTCTCTATGGGTGGCCAGATTATATTCTCTAAAAAACACCCCAAAAAGACCCTTAACAATCACTAACAGGCATGTAGCACTTCCACACTCTCCACTTGCTCGTTCTGCATAAACACCAGAATGTTATTTTTCTCCCTCTTTGCCATATGCATTTTTAACCAGCTGCGTATCATTCCCATTTTTGAAAACAAAACCTGGAAAAGAAAAGGGTGCAAAGAGACTTTACTTTTTACTGATGGACAAATACATTTTCAGGTGTGACCCACAGGCTTAGTCCCCTTGGTCCACCAAGTTGTACATCTCAAGTCTTTGCAGATTTGTTCTCATATTTCCTTTGACCAATAGATCACTAAAACTGGTAGGTATCAACAAAGTCCATCCAGCCCACTATCCACTATTCCCCGGGGAGAGACAGGAAAGAATGTGAGGAAAGGACCTAATGGAAATAAGAAAGACCAGACCTGTAAGTAATCCTACCTATTCAGTTTCCTCACGTGGGGGTTGCCATTCACATGCTTCGTCTTTGCTTCCAATGGGCAGTTACTGCAATATCGCTTCCGAGCAAGAAAAGTAGATTCCTGAAAGAAAAGTGTTCAGTGTTATTGAACACAGACTCTCTTTTTTTTTTTTTTCTTATCCTCCCCTCTTTTTACAACCAGCTCAGCTAGCAGCAGGTTTAGATTTATTAGCTAGAGCCCACAGGTGGGCTCCTCTGCACCACAGGTCAGACACGCTGGGTAGCAATGAGAAGATGTGCAGAGAACTGATGGACATCACAAGTCACTCAGCTCTGCATTGTTCTCTGAAAATCCACAGTTTCCCCACTTCTAAAAGCCAGAAGGGATAACAATGCCATATTTACCTGGGAAGGGCATTGAAAGGCTTAATGAAATAATGTTAGTTGAGCACTGGAGGGTCTGTGGGTGCTGTGAGTGCTTTTGTGGCCTTACTCCACCCAGTGCTGGTCTTTCCCAAAACTGCAGACATGAAGGGGCTGAAAAGTGACTGTTTCTGCAAACCTTGAGTTCCTGACTTTGCAGCACAAAGGCACTCTCCAAGACTTGTTGTTCAAGCCTGCTCTGAGGTAGTTAATATTTGCTAGGTGTTGAAATGCTCAGACACATTTCACCCCAAGGTATTTAGAGCCACAAACTTAGAGGCAAATGAAAGGGACGTACTAGAAAACACATTACAGTTCTTCCTGTGAACTTGTGATTCTTTCCCTTACCATTTTTGCACTGTTTCAAGCCAATGATTAACTTTCCATTAGCAAAATGAGGGCTATAAATGACTGGGGACACTTGCTAGGCGTGCTCTGGAAATAACGGTTTGGGCTGAGCTGGCTCCTGTGCCTCTCTGGTGCTGATGCCCAGTGGCAGCACAGAGGCTGTAACGCATGCTACTGCTGCAGTTGAAAGCCAAGGGAAACCTCAGCTCAAGGGAGCACAAAGACTGGGCTTTTTTTCTTTTTTTTTTTTTTAATTTCTCTGCAGTAACCAATCAACCAGATCAGGCAAGTCTGGAGTCAGCTGCCTGTGTGGTGGGCTGGTTGCCCGTGGGGCATGAGCCAGCAGCCTGGCAGCAGTCTGCCTGCCCAAGGTGTAAGGAGCTCAAATGATGTCCTACAGTGTCATAGAATCATAAAGCGGTAGGGGTTGGAAGGGACCTCTGGAGATCAGCGAGTCCAACCCCCCTGCCAGAGCAGGGTCACCCAGGGCAGCCCACACAGGAACAGAGCCAGACAGGTCTTGAAAGTCTGTAGAGGAGGACACTCCACAATCCCCTGAGCAGCCTGTTCCAGGCTCTGTCACTTTCACAGTGAAGAAGATTTTCCTCATGTTGAGGTGTCCCTCAAGCCGAGAAAGAACATGGAGCTTCAGGTGGAAGAGGCTGGACTTTTGCAAAACCACCTCCCCAACCCAACAAAGAAAACACCCAAAATGAAACCAAACCAACCAGGAAGACAAAAGCTGCTGAGGGTCCCGAGATGGTGGTGGCTGCGTACGTACAGTAAAGCTCAGTGGTTTTCCACTTCTGTTCTGCCACTGGTGCTCAGCTGCTAGTTAGGGCCCTGGATCCAACAGGTGGAACTTAAACAAAACTGCTCACCAGAGCAAGTGCTGGTAGGTGAGGATAAGGATGGCAGAATCAGCTTCTTAACAGTCTTGATAGAGACTGTAAGCAGCTTAAAGAGAAGCCTAATTGAGATGCCTTGGTATGCAGCCTTTTTTATTACACCCACAAACCACCCACAACCTCCAAATTGCTATTCTTCAGAAACACCCTGCAACATTTTCTGGTTTCCAATATACAGCAGTGCTGTAGGCTTAGCTGCTGGATTTGTGCATGCACACGCAAAAATACCTCATGGAGGACTTGATCAGACAGCAGGGTCTTTTCTCAAATGACACATTTTAGTATTAAAGGAAATGTATTCTGTTATCCTGCTAGCACGGAATAATCAAACCATAGCTTTGCCTTCCAAGCTTTTTTTCCCCTTCCTCTCCTTTGAGTCTTGCAAAGGAGAAACGAAGCTTGTAGGCTGCAGCAGCCCACAGGAGCTTGGAGAATAGTGTCAGAAACCCAGAAACCTGCGCCGTTAATTGGGGACTGGGTTGCTGGTGGCACTTTGGAGATCCAGGCTGTCATTTCCCAGCAGCGAGGGGCCCCGCAGGTGCCGAAGCCTGACGGTTGGTAGCAGGGGGAGGAGGGTACCACGCTGCTGAGAAATGTTCGCTCGGCAGCTTTGTCAAGCGGAGCGCTGCCCGGGGGATCAAATCCCCCTCCCCGTGGGTCCGTGCCCACATTCTCTGTCCCTCTGTAGCTGTCACAGGGAGTGATGAACGCGTCACTTCCGTGGTTTCCTCGGAAGACCTGCATGCTGTTAGTCAAATCCTCCTCTTGGCACTGCTGCCCATATTGTCCTGTTGCTGTAACTCTCAAAGGAGGAAACTGATGGAAAACAACACAAGGCTGATATTTAGGCCACTCTGTGAATTTCTGTTTTGCTTCTTGGGCAACTGGGCTTTTGTTTTAATTGCAATCTTCATTTGAGGCACAGGAGGAAAGAAGATTGAGGGGGGGAAAAAAAACCCAAACTAATTTTCTACCCTTTCTTGCTACCAAGCTGCTGTAATCAATAACAAATATAAAAGGGAAAGGGAAAAAGA
>JANIJG010012093.1:47537-60714 GCA_024611175.1 Megaceryle torquata | reverse complement strand
AGGGAGAGGGAGAGGGAGAGGGAGAGGGAGAGAAAAGCCCTGCTCCTACTAACAGCTCCTAGCTTTTAAACACACATTAGAAATATTTCAGCATTCTCACCTTCCTATTCATTTCAGACCTTCACATTACCTGTTGTAACCACGACACACATGCAGACCTGTAATGCCTTTAGATCCAGAAACTGCAAAGCATTAAAGCATGCAGAGATATCAGAGAGAGGGAAATATTGCTGGTCCTTTTTCCAGGCAGAGCACACCTCCCACCCCTTGCCCCCTCTCTCCTGGTGCTGCCTTCTTCAGCAAGTCAGTATTTGCAGGAAATCATCTTCTCTCTTATATTCCCCCTGTCCGGAGCTGTCATTCCAAGCCATCAACACTGGCCCCCAATCCATCTGTAAGGCCACATGGCAGAATAACACCTCCTCGGTGTGATGCACACCCACCTCCAACAGGAAGCCTCACATTTAGCCTTGCCTGCCATTGCTTTCTGCTGGGTGCTGTGCCCCAAGAAATGCCTGCCATTAGATCTTAAATAGGAACCACTTCTTTTCTGCAACACTCTGGTGCTACAGCGCAGGGCAGCCCGCTGCCCCACAGCTCATCTGCTGTCTTTGCTCTCCATATATTAGATTATTTTGTGGGCAAAAGTGCGTTTCAGGGACTGGGAATTGGCTTATGCTCTTATGTTAGAAATGACTTCAGAGGTATAACTGCACATTTGACTTCCCAGCAAAGGAATCTGACAGCATGAAATGCAGCTTGTACTCTCTAATACAAACTCATCAAAACAAAAGCACAGGAACTTCCTCAGCTTAAGCTACCTCTCAAATAAAGCACATTCCAAGGCTGACCCAAACACTGCTGCCTCCTTGCTTCCCAACTCCCCTCTGACAAGATCTGCCCCTGCTAGCCCTGTGGCAGAAGAGAATCCTGGCCATCCTGTTCTGAGGAGTTTTCCCAGTGCAATTCACTTCTACACGTGAAACTCACGTTTCTTGCCTTGCTAAAGGTTCCATAAGCTATCTCAGAGGCCAGGCACAAGAAGCCGATGCCTCTGCAAAGTGGGAATTGTTCGAAGCGTGCAGAAAGGTACTGTGCTCTCCTAGCAACCAAAGTTGTAAAATAATGCAATCATTTCCAAAATAATGCAATAAAAGATTATATGATGCTTGTGTTGGGTTGTTATGGCAACTGAAATAAGCTTAGGTGCATCTATCTAGCATTTCAAACAAATAACCTAATTGTATGCAAAGCTGCATTTCTAATTGATCCCATTCACTCATCTCCATTCATTCATGCTCACTACAGGGCTGCTCTTAGCTCCTATTTCCATGGCCTTTACCCTGCTCCTGCCCAACCTAGTTTCTATTTTGTTTTTAACTTTCTTTTCTTTGATCCTGCCGATGTAAAGTTGTTATTTCATCCTTGCATGTTTGTGTCAACAGATATTTGCATTTCAATGCATCATCTGTAACCTGGTCTCATTTAATTTTCCTTTCTAAACAACTTTGCTGCTTGGAGCAATGGTGTCCCAAGGTGGTAGGATTTACTTAGCTCCTCCCTGACATGTATCTTGATAAACAACCAAAAACAGCACTCCCAAGGGTTGAAGATACCTGACCCAAGTGAGGAGGACCCATTAGCTCAGCCACGCTGGCAGCAGCCAGGAAAAGAAAGCCACACTGGGAAGGGGTCAGCACGGGCAGATGATGCTGCAACCTCATCCACACTGTCTGAAACCAGCACCCTCTCACCAACTGCAGCTTACATCTGCCAAAACGGGGTCCAGTTTCTCAAGACAATCAATTGCCTTGCTTCCAAACTCCTAATTCTTATCACAAGATGCACTTTTAAAAAACATTTTCTGTGTCTTTTGATTCTTCCCCTTGGAGACTGAATAAAACTCTAATTTCCATAGAGTGCCATCCTGAAATCAGCCCATCTCCCATAATAGTCCCAGTGGGCTTATGTGGGGAACTAATTGTTTTCTGGATCAGGGTTTTAGACTCTGTTTCATTCCTGAGCTGCAATTTTTGAAGTGATTTTAAAAGATACAATATTTAAACTGATAACCTCTGTTAAAATTTA
Organism: Megaceryle torquata; assembly: GCA_024611175.1. NCBI lineage: Eukaryota > Metazoa > Chordata > Aves > Coraciiformes > Cerylidae > Megaceryle > Megaceryle torquata. The sequence goes on along the minus strand of JANIJG010012093.1, from coordinate 58,626 downwards.
AGGGTGTGTGCATCTTCTAGATGTACAAACTGGGTAGATGTTGTGCTTAGGGACATGGTTTAGTGGTTTTGATAGTGTTGGGAATAAGGTTGGACTTGATGATCTTGAAGGTCTCTTCCAGCCAAAATGATTCTATGATTCTAAATTCCCTCATTCCCACCTTCCCCATCCGTGCTGCACACGTGGGGATGGTGACAATTGCCTCGGTCCAGCGCTGCACCAGAGCTGTGGGTAGCAGGGTGTAAGCCACCCTGCAGAGCCCCCCCAAGCTGTAGCCTCTGCAGGCTGCCCCTGCTGAAGACCCCAGAGCAGCACGGCAGGAGGCAGCTGTGTGGGCAAAAAGGAGAAGCCCCTTCTGCCCGCGGGGCCTGATGCAGAGGAAGGTGATTAATGGTCTTTTGCCACCAGTTTTCCATTACCTGCCTTCGTGCTGACAGCACAATCCACGTCCCAGGTGCCTCCCCGTGCGCTTAGGGTCGATTGACCTGCTAACCACTCACCCGGAGCCGCACTGATGTGCCAGTGAAAGCTTTGCCACTTTTGATACCTCAAAGGGAAAAAAGAAACCTACAACCCTAAAACAAAACAGCAGTCAAGAGGATGACAGAAGGGAATGGGGGTGATGAATAACCTCAGCTGCCTCTGCAGAAGGGTACATGGAGAAGGAACAGTGAGGCACCAGCTGCCTGGCCACTGCTGCACCCACCCAAAGGAGAGCCCAACTACACAGCCCAGATGTAACCCACTCCTTGCAGGACACCTCCAGTGTTCACCTGTTTTCCACATTTGGTGAAATATCTGGGGGTATGCAGGAGACCTTCACTGAGTCCCATCTCACTTTGATTGGGCCATCACACGAACTGGCTGAAGGGGCTCAACTGTGGGTGAAGGGAGGAGGGACTTTTAAGACTGTGAGAGGTCATGGAAGAAGCCAGCATCCCTATGGACTGGCCAAGCAGAGGGATAAATGGGGATCAGAGGGTCTGAGCCTGAAGAGGTCTGGAGCTGGCTGTGTGAAGTGCCCATCACAGCCTGTGAAACTCACCTGGAGCTTCCTTGAAACCCGGCCACTTGGTGTCTCCCACCAGGCATCCAGAAATGCAGATCTTCAGCTTAGGAGATGCTCTGGAAACAGAACATGGAGGTTAGCAGAGAAGTTCTGATGTCAGAGATGGTTCTGGGCTTTTGGGGAGGGAAAACACTTTCAGAGTAAGCGATAGAGCTCTTGGGACTTGGAGATTTGGGAAGAAAAGTCAGCGAAACCAGCTGAGCTGGGAGATCAGGGCAGCATGGACTTGTGAGCTGCAGAAGCAGCGACAGCAGATGAAGCAACCAGAGGAAGCAAACGAAGCTTCCCAGAGGAGGGACAGTGCAGTTCTCAGGAGGTATTTTTGTGTTGTTCGCTTACCCAGGCGCATGATCTCACACTTTACTATAGAAAAAAGACTCCAATAAAAATGATTTTACAATAGGAGAAAGGAAACTAAAAAGTAATATTTAATAAAATACAAAGACTAAGACTTTGCATGCGTAAGTATGTTCTTTTTAGAGAATCAGTCTTTGGCTTTGATGGAAAGACCCATTAATATGCTTAAAGAAATTCTCTAAGAGGGAGGAAAAAACCCAAAGTCTGCATGTTTGGAGAAAGAACTTAGGAGGTTTTTACTTTTCCCCTTTTGCCACTTTCAGACAAAATTTCAGGTTCATATTTATTAGGAATTCAACTAAAAGGGGATACCTGCACATGAATTTCATCTTCTGACAGGTCCATTTTGCAGCCAAGAAAATAGCAGAATCAGCCTATAATATTATTTGCTCATGTATAAACACTGAAGTGAAGAAAAAAGGGAAAAGGTCTGCTATTTGTGCCTCCTTAGAGCTCCCAAACTTCACTGGAAAGTCCAAAAATCTCCGAGTGCTTGATGATAATCCTGGCAGTGACTCCAAATGGTTGGAGAAGTTTCGTACAAACCACCTCGTGCTAGTTGCTTATCCCTTTGAGGCTTTTTGTGTGGCTTCATCAGAGTGACTTCTGCCAGCAGTACAAGAGAGGATCTTTTGCAAAGCTCGTATAAATGATGCATTCAGAAAGCATTTTGTGTTTTGGTTGATAAATGTTAATTGTATGCAAAATGGCATACAGCATCTCATCATACATCTTTTTTTGCAAGGCAGTTGTTGCCATTCAAGTAGGAAGACCATTTATTTGGCTATTTCTAAGCCAGGCTTAAAGGCAATTTAAGCACTTTAAGAAAAGAGGAAGGTGCTATTTGTCCGATCGTTATAAAAAATTAATAAGAGATGCAAATCCAGTCATCTGCATGAAGAAAATGGGAAACTAGGAAAGGTTGTTTCTAATCCAGATCCCCGTGCCAGCTCCCTCTGCAGCAGCGAGAAATTATTTTCTCTCTTCTCAGCCCCAGTTTTCCCCCTCAAGCACTAATGCTAATTATACCTGCTTCACTGGGGTTTCGTAACAAACAGCCTGCATGTGAAAACTACTTTGATGCAAGCAAGAGCCAAGTTTTAGTAATAAACATATGGTGAATGACATTTTGTCTGGATTTACGCACTGGAAGAGTTTATTTAAATCAGATTTGGAAACCAATAGCGAGTCAGAGAACGCTGCCTTGTTTCTCAATCAATACATAAATACTTGCTTGCACTCCTTGCTCTAAATACCCGAAAGCCTGGCTCTGCTCCAGGCATTAGGCAGACGGTGTGCTTGGAATTTTATGCCCTTAGCTTTGGGGGTTTTTTTTGAGCTCATCATCCTTCTTGCCTACACACAGGTTTAAGGGGAGAGGGGACAGGCAAGAAAGTGGTGGCACCACCCAGGGCAACGTTCCAGCACCTGCAAGCCAGGGGAACACCTTCACACAGGGAGCATTTGACAGGCAAAGAGCACCTAGAGAGGGAGATGGAGAGAATCTAGATCCTAAAAGTAGGCAGAGGTGAAATTTATGCTTTTTGAACTTTATTTTTTCCAGTAGCCAGGCTACTCTGGCCAGAAACACCCTGAAATAAAACCATACCTGGGGATCTGTAATCCAGACCTTCAACCTACTGTACGGATTACATCTGTGCACTTAAAGACTCTTTATCTTAAGGAGCAGTCACTGACTTGGACAATTCACCATCTTAAATTATTTACAATTGCCTCTTTGTCAAAGCGGGAGGAGGAGGAGGAGGAGGAAGGGAGATTGAATCCTGACACAGACATAACTCTGCGGTGACCCCGTGCACAACCATCGGCGCACAGAGGTTTTCAGCAGCTCAAAGAGCTCGACCCCAAAACACTTTGTTTTTAATTACAAACCTCCTAAGAGGTGAACCAGGTTTTTTTTTTGTTCTTTGCTCTGGAAATGGATTTTTCATTTTCAAATTCTTCAAGCCAGGCTTTGTGGCCGAGATCTCAGCACTGCAAGAGCCCGATCGCCTCCTGTGGGGCTGGGAGCCCCCTGCCCAGTATGTACACCCTCCCACCACCACAAAGCCTCCCAAACACCTTCCTGACAGCTGTGTGTGCACGCTGCGAACACTCAGCAGAATTGGCTCGTGTTCTTTTGTTAATATTTAATGAAAAAAATTAATCTTGAAGGAGAAAGTTTCAGGGGCAAGTCTGGAATGATTTTTGTATGCAGGTTCTCAATTGCTTCTTCCCAACTAAGTGTGTCCATATGGGCAGTTGTATGAGAAGTGGGATAGAGCTGTTTCTGCTTCCTTCAGCTGCAGCTGCTGACAATTTTCATAGCACAGGATCAATTCTTTTACTTCAGCCCCAAATTAACTTTCCAAGTTACATGCATCTTCTTCCCTCCCCCCGAGTCTTAAATTACCAGCACCACAATCCCACTGACGAACTGGGAAATTCAGGTTACAAAAATGTTACATTTTTTTCTAATAGTTTTAATTACCATGTATTTTTAAACCCCTGTGATTTCTCACACTGCTGTGGGATAGCTGTTCTAATTTGAGTGGTGACAATGTACGTGGGTATGCAATGAAATGTAGATCTTTCATGGTTACTAACAGCTATCGTTAAGCTCTTCTAGCAAAGCAAAGGATCACGTATGATCTCCAGTGGGAGATCTGCACCTCCACTTCTTCCACCCCTGATTTTCTTCTCTGGCACCACACGAGAATGATGACTTGGTTTAGAGCTTAGGGTAACAAGTTGAGTAACCTTTTGCCCTCTTCCTCGAGGAGCTGAGGCAAATCCCAGCACTAGACTGACTTCCCTCCCGACACAGCTGAGACATACCCAATACTACTTGTCACTAAACTCATTCTATTTTCTTATTCCCACCACAAGCTTTTGTAACCCTGTGGGATGCTTTGTTTACCAGCAGCAACAGCTGCACAGGTCTTCTCAGGATCCTCTGATATCTGGCCTCCTCAATATGTACAGTCTTGCTTTTCCTTCCTTTTCTCTAGCAAAATGGTGACAAGTGACAGCAATACTCTGAATCCTTCCAGTAACATAAAACAGCACTGAGCTTTACCTGTGTGGAGAAGATCACTGACATTCCTGTTTCCATTTCAGGTTCCTGGCCAGTGTGTTGGGCAAACGCTCATCTTCAGCATCTGTGCTTAGAAATCCACTCCAAAGGATTTTCTTATATGTGAGTTTTGGGATCAGGTCCGTGTTTAGTGGCCACCAACTGTGCTTACTTTATACGATGTGATGCGAGGGGACAGATGCCTCAAGATCTCAGAAATTCACAGTTTTGCCAGACTCAGTGCTGTTCATCAGAAGTCCACAAGAATTTCCACATCTTCTCAGGCACCCTTATGTATCCTCCGGTCCACAACGCACTGTGTTACCTGCCACCCCTTGGAAAAAGAAAGAAAAAGAGAAGACCAGCATCAACATTTTCAGTGTTTCTTGGCTGTTTGTTTTTACAGATCTCTTACTTTATGCAGTTCTGGGGATTAAAAGCCACATTGCTTAGTAGGGTCTTGCTTTTTCCCAGGCATTGGCTCTTCCCTTGGAGTGTGCTGGTCTTCCCGGGCGTTACCCTTTCACCACCCTGCACAGGAGAAGCTTGATGCTTTGCTCTGGGGCCTCCCTTGCCACAGCTGGCTTTTCCTACTCAAGATTTAAAAGGAATCTCAGTGCCTGAACCTCACCTGTTCTAGCTAGGCTCTGGAAACTACAGTTACCCACACATTGACTTGTGTCCTCTTTATCTGGCCAAGGCACTGCTCTTGATTAGAAGACAGACCTCAAAGAGCCACATGGTGAGCCCAACTGAGCCTCTCCATGGGCATTTCTGATGTATTTCCTCTGTGCCTCCTCCTTCAGTGGTGTGGTTCAAGACACGCAGTCATGAGAGATGGGGTTGTGGAGTTACTCAGGATGGGGCATGTCCTGGAGGACACTTCTCCTACCAGACAGAGAAGGGGAATCAAACCATCAGCAGTGTCCATCACAAAGGCCCTTCTCAGGGTTTCACCTGTCTCAGACAACAGGAGGTAGTTTAGGCAAGTTTATCACTACCCAGTGTGTTTTTGTTTGAAATCCCCAGTGATTACAGAAGGTTCCTGAGACTACATAAGGGCTGGGCAGTACAAGCATCTCCCTTAAAAGTCATGCTAACAAAACAGTCTCACTCTGTGTCTAGTGCAGCCTAAAAAGACTTGGAAGAAAGAGAACAGCAAACAGCTTTCCTTCAGTAAACACAACGATCACTCTGCCGTGCCTCCTTTTTTTGATCTGGTCTTAACATTTAGGAATGCACCCAAGGCTACAGGGCCAACTGGAATCATCCCAAAGCACAGACCAGGCAGTCCCACCCATGGTATGCACCAGCATCCCAGGTCTTGGGCATGCAGGGGTAATGCTTTGGGTTGTTTTTTTTTTTAATGCAGAAATAGATCAGCTATGAAGTGTTAATTAGAGACAGGATTTTATAATTCATAAGAATTTTGCTGCTTTACAGCTGTTACCTGTTCTAATTCTCCATCAGAAAACTAAAACGCTGATCCCTGTGACACAGCTGGTTAACATAAGTAATGCACTTGCAGATTTCAAAGAAAACTGTCAGGATGACTCAAAAAAAAAAGTTTGGTTTATTATTTATAAGAAACGCTAGCTTTCCAATGCCAGCTAATTCACTTAAGATGCTATACCAACGGGCTAGGTTCAGCTGAGCAAGGGATTTCCAGTTCTACACAATTATGGTGTTGGCAGCTAATACTGCTTGCAGCAGGGGTTTTTTTCCTCTCTCTTTTTTTTTTTTTTTCTTCTCTCACTCAATTTAGCTAAATCCCAAGTTTCTTACTATGCCCTAGAATATAAATCTGCAGGCTCAAGGCAAAGTCTTTTCTTTCTTTTAAATCATAGTAATTCTTTCTTGAACGTAAATACAACTGGAAACTCCCAGACCACGCTGCCGGGTGTGTGCATGGTCTGCACTGCACGGTGACACCTGCAGGACCTGATGATCAGAAACAGGATGATGAGGAAGGGAGAGAGGACGGGGAGAGGGTGAAGGTAGCAGAAGAGGTGTTGGGTTTGCAGGGCCCGTGACCCTTCACACCAGATCATATAGTGTCACAGCTGAAGCGAGGGCAATGGGTAAAGAGGGGACCTGGCAAGCTAGGCGAGGTTGGGGTTGGAGCGGAGGGAAAGCTCCATTAGCCCCAGAAACCTTGCAAAGGGCTGGCCTTGCTCCCTGTCAGAGGGGTAGGGAGCAGATGCTGTCCCGCAGAAAGCACCTCAGGAGCTCCCCTTGTCCCCTCGTCCACCGGCCACTTGTACCGATGTGACCTCAGGCACAGATGCTGTGAGCAGTCGCCAGGGCTCTGTCTCAACAGAGGGTGGATTAAATCAATTAAACCTTAGGTGTATCTCTGGTTACTGTGCTAGGCCAGCACCAGCCAAAGGGAGGGGGCAGGAGAAGCGAGCGCAGCACGATGGGAGCCACGAAAACCCCCATAAATTTTTGCAGCAGTGAACTGTCTGGGACCGGCGTCAGCGGTGCAGAGCTGGGCATCCTAACAAAGTGCTGCTTTCTTATTAATAATTCAGGGACTCCACCAGCGTGAGGTCTAGCTGCTCAACAGCTAAATGAAATCAGCTCCCTCCTGGGTGCCCCAGCCAGGGAGGGGATGGGGGGAGCAGGGCTGGGGAGGGCCTGAGGGCAGAGCCCCAGCCGGATGGGCAGACACACGGCTGGTCTACATAGTTGGAGCTCCTGAGAAAAGACAGGGGAGCTGGCAGGAGGAGCACTTTAAGGACACATGCCTCCCCTGCCTCTGGGCATCTTGCCCTCATTCATCCCCCAAGAGGCTGCCCTGACACTGCAGGGTTTGCCAGGCCACCCGCCTCTGCCCAAAGAGCCACACGCGAAGCTTTGCTTTCCTTTGAAACAATCTCCTGCCCTTCAGGCTGCCAAAAACCAAGCTGACCAAAAAAAACCCCTAAAACCTGAAACGAAGAAAAAAAAAATCCCACCCCAGGAGAAGAAAACCTGGAACAGCTCTCACCAAGGCAATTGCTTTGACCCATGCCAGGATGATGGGCTCAAGGAGATGATGCAGAGACCTTAGCCAGTCAAATTGGCAAGGCAGAGCACTGGGAAACAGAGGAAACACCCATAGTCCCATTTGGGGTATAGTTTGCATGATTTTTCACTGGGCTGAGGCAGCCTGCTGAGGGACATTCAGCCAGAAAGAGAGGTAACTAAAGGCAGGCATGGATGACTTGCTGCAGGGACCCTAAACCGACTGAAATGGAGAATTGGATAAGAGGCCAGAAAGTTTTTTATCAATTAATTGACCAGCAGCATCTCCCTGCCCTGCCCTGCCCTGCCCAGCAGCCACCACCAGCCTCAAAAACTGCCTTTTGCCCCCCTGGTGCTGGGTCAGATGTCCCACCTCGGCCATGCAGACGTCCCCCAAAAGCATGGCAGTTAGACCCCTGACACCGGCAGATTTTGGCTTATGTCAGTGGTGGAGAGAAAACACCACAGTCAGCCAAACCCTGAGCCAGCCAGGCCCCCAAGAAATCGCTACCAATAACTTGCTATCTCCCTGGAAACACGCCGGTGGGCTTTGCAAAGAGCGGGACACAGATTTACGGTGATGATGGGACTTCTCATTTATTTATTTCTCTTCACTTGGCTCCTCAGCTCTGAGTCCAAACAGCCCTGGGTTGTAATTAGCAGCACACCGCTTTCAAAAGCACGGAGAAAACCAGAACGCAGTGGGTAGGGAAACACAAGAGGGATTAAATACCAACATAAATCATTCTGAGGGTGTAGGACTGAGAACAATTTTATTTTTCACATTTCACTCAGTATTTAAAAAGCACAACCACCTCCAAGCTCCAAAAGACACCCCCTCGCCTGCATTGTGAAATGAAAACCAGGGTGATGTGTGGTTCCCATCCTCCAGCCTCCTTTCCTTTCACCAAATTCCTCTCTGCCCCCTTGGATGCCACCAGCTACAGCTCAGCCCTGGCCCCACGTCCCCCACGCTTGCCTGTGTGCCTTGGATTGACCTGGAGAGCAGAACCAGTGCAGAAGTGGGAGCTCCTGTACAGAGCCTTGCAACGGGAGCACATCCCTGGATGGCCTTATGCCTTCTGCAGAATTCCTGTTGCTGAACTCTTCCTAGACATAGGTGGTTTTTAATCTGCCTGGCTCCCCTTCCCTCTCCCTGCTTTCCCAGCCAGCAGCTGCCTGTTGCAGGGCTGCCCCACAGACTTTCCTCCTCCTGCTTTGCCTTTGCTTCCAGATTTATGTAGTATCTGCAATGGCTTCTGGAAGTTTTGCAGCATCTTATTTCTCACTTCTTGCCCTTTTTTCTTCCCTATGCCTCACACCTCCAATGTGAGCTATTTGTCCTTTTCCAGGCAGTTTGATACCAGGAGGGTTTCAGCTGCTCCAAGGGGCTGGGAAGCTCTGGGAAGCAGGTTGAGCAGGAGCTGTGACCTCTGCTGTGCTCCCCTCTCCTCCCTCTCCTGCTGCAAGGCTGAGGGGAGCTCCCACCTCGCAGCCTCTCTCTCTGCACTCGCAGCTCTGTCTCATCCCACGTGCATCTCCCACAGTTGGAAAGATTTGTGTGCAGCTCCCACCAAGCTGCCTCGCCAGCTCCGAAACCCCAGGGGAGCTCTTTGTTGGTGGGGGCTGGGCAAGCTGCAGGGAGCCCCACACTGAAACCAAGCTGTGAGGGAGCCCAGAAGCTGCCTGCACTGCGGGAGGGGTCTCACCAGCCAGTCCAGAATCATGCTTTTCTAGCTTTATGATTTAAAGCATTAGGAACAAAAGGTCCTGGATGTTTTCCTGGTTCTAATTGAAACCAAAATCTCTTTGGAAGTGCTGGAGCAGACCAATGGGGCAGAGTGGGTGCATGGTTCTCACCGTGGCTCTTATCAGCACAGCCCAGCCCAAACCAAAGCTGGGAAAGCCCAAGGCTGCTTGCAGAGAGCTGGGGGCATCACAGCCCCATGTCCTGCTGCTCCAACACCCCTCAGCTCAGCACTGAGGCCATGCAGAGGGGTGGGTGGTGCAGAGAAGCCCTCACTTCCCGTAACAAATGCTGCCCCTATGCTTGGGAGAGATGAGCATCATGGGGATTGTGGAGTGGCAGGCGTGTGAACCTCAAGTCTCTCCTCAGCAGAACCCTACCCGACACAGACTGACGGACAGCAAGCACTGCAGCTTCACACGCGTCACTACGGTTCACAGCAGAGCTCTCACCGCAAGGTGCAGGCGAAGGTCTGACAAACAAAGGTTTCCTTGGCCTGTAACACTCCTGTGCCTGCCTCGCTAATGGATTCGTACGCTGAAGCCAGGAGGCTGTCTGGGGCTGCTGCCTGTAATTACAAGGCAGATAATTGTATCGGGTGTAATCTCACCCTGCCTCCGTTCAGACCGGCACAGATAAGCACTGGACCATCACCGCTTTAAGTCAGAGGCAACCCAGACGAGTCAAGTTAAAAATGCTGCAAATTCCTCCTTGCACTTGTGAGATAAATACAGTCCAGCTCCTTATCAGCTGCAGCGCAGGGTCCCAGAGCCAGCTGGTGGGTCCTGGGGGGCACCTAGGGTGCTGTGGAAGATAATCAGCAACCTGCAATTAACACTGCCACTGGTTCAATGAGTTCACCCGCCAGCACAAACCCTTCCTCTCCCGGTGAGCCCCAATGGCAGGTTTCTAGTGTGGGCAGGGACCCCGTGTGCACCTCAGCGTTTAACATCCATGTGATTTCGGGCATCACGGGCCATATTTAGAGAGCCCCGCTGTCACCATGGCAACAGGTTTCGCTTACACATACTGATGCACAGGCACGGGTGCTCCAAACCTGCACACGGAGGGAGGTGATGACACCTCACAGAATCACAGACTGGCAGGGGTTGGGAGGGACCTCTGGAGATCATCGAGTCCAACCCCCCTGCCAGAGCAGGGTCACCCAGAGCAGGTTGCACAGGGACGTGTCCAGGTGGGGTTGGAAAGTCTCCAGAAAAGGAGACTCCACAACCTCTCTGGGCAGCCTGTTCCAGGCTCTGTCACCCTCACAGGAAAGAAGTTTTTCCCTCATGTTTAGGTGGAACATCCTGTGTTGCAGTTTATGCCCCATGTCTTATCACCGGCCACCACTGAAAAGAGCCTGGCCCCATCCTCCTGACACCTGCCCTTTGGGTATTTATAAGCATTGACAGGATCCCCTCTCAGTCCTCTCCAGGCTATAGAGCCCCAGGGCTCTCAGCCTTTCCTTGTAAGAGAGATGCTCCAGCCCTCTCAGCATCTCTGTAGCCCTCCATTGGACTCTCTCCAGTAGTTCCCTGTCTCTCTTGAGCTGGGGAGCCCAAACCTGGACACAGTACTCCAGGTGTGGCCTCACCAGGGCAGAGTAGAGGAGAGAGGGAGAACCTCCCATGACCTGCTGGCCACACCCTATTCACCCCAAGATACCCAAGAGCACACCGCTGGCCCATGGTTAACCTGTCGTCCACCGGGAATCCCAGGTCCTTCTCCACAGAGCTGCTTTCTCCCAGGTCAACCCCTAACCTGGACTGGTGCACTGGGGGGGGTGGGGGGGGTGGGGTGGGGTATTTCTCCCCCGGTGCAGGACTCT
>JANIJG010012093.1:6508-22611 GCA_024611175.1 Megaceryle torquata | reverse complement strand
AAACCCCAAATCTCTCACTGGTATCCCCACATATTATCGAATTATGCAGGAAAATTAAAGACACTTAAGTCTTCCAATTTATTGAGTACCTTTCTTCTGTGCACAAACAGGATCTTCTTATGAATTCCAAAAAGGGGGGGAGGGGAGGGGGGGAAGAAAAAGATCAGTGATGTTTGTAGAATGAAAATAATTAAAAAAAAAAAAAGATATAGAACATTTGACAACATCAATGGAAAGGCAATGTTTAAGTAAAGTCTGAAAAACAGAAAAGGAAAAAAATTAGGCAGGGAACATCCAAAAGGAAAGAAACAGATTGAGAATGATGTGTAAAAAGGGATAAAAAATACACCTTTTCATCCTAAAGCCTGGTTAGTGTGTTTTGCAGGGAGCCAACATGCAGGCAGATCAGCAGCAAAGCTTGGCCCTGGTGTTCCCACCCCCTGAATACACTTCTCCTGTGCTACTGCAGCCACCCTGATAAGGCTTAATCACCTCTCAGAGACAGTGCCCCGAGTTTCTGTGGCATGTGCCTCCCTGATATCACCACTTTCATTAAAGGAATCAAGCCAATTCTTCCAGTTTTTTGACATCTGGTATCAGAAGGAGTAACTCACTAGCACAGACACGTCTGCTGCTCCTACCAAAATCTGTGCTACTCCATGGACGTGTTTGTTCATGTGGTCCAGCAGACTGCAGTTATCAAATCCAACCACCACCATGGCACACGGTATTGCATTGTGAAGTCAGCTGTGTTTGAGAGCAAGACCAGGGCAGCGCTCGGTGCCCCGGCACAACCGCACTATGACCCGTGTTTTGGGGGCACTGGGGATCTCGTGCATGCTGCTAGGTTCAGCCCGAGGCAGGGCACACCAGTGTGCCACAGTATGGCTCACTTGAAAGATGCTTTGGGCATGAAAATTACCATACCTGCCTAAATAAATGAAAGAATAAAAGATCCCATTAAAATGCCCCTCTGCCACCAAGTCGTAAGGAGCCCAACCCTGCTGGTTTAGAGGAAGAACAAACATAAACTAGTGGGAAAACCCCTCCATGTCTCTCCTACTTAAAAAATAACTCAGGTGCCCAGGTAGGGAAATGTTGCTTACCAATATATTGGTAGGTAACATACAATATATGGCAATATATTGATAGGTAGCCTAAAATATATTACAATATATTGGGAGGCAACATACAATATACTGGTAAGTAGCATACAATATGCTACAATATATTGGTAAATAACTTACAATAGATTGATAAGTAACTGAGACCTAACTGAGGTCGCTGCTTTTGTTCAACTGGTCTTTCTATCAGTTGGTGGAGAAGCTGCCCCAGGTGAACTTTAGTGCACTGAAAAGCTGTGGCAAATTTCATGTGTAATTTCATTAACAGCAGAACTGGGGTTTGATCAGCAAGAGATGGTTGACTTGGTAATTCTCTTTAGGCTCAAACTACAGCACTGGACTGGGGGAGTTGTATTCCAGCCGAGGAACCATCGGTGCAGCCAGCACGGTGACCGCGGGCTTGACACGGGCAGGTTGGCAGATACAGCATTGTAGGCAATGCAAAAATTAATGTAGGTAATTTAGGAATGTCTTTATGCCAAATCATGATAGTGATGCTTACATACAAAGAGAGCAGTGCATTTGTGGCAAGTTGTCTCTTACATTATTGCATCCTTTTAATTAGCGGCTTAGTTTTTTCAATTAAATGTAGGAGGCCGGAAATGTTGCTAATTAAAATAAACCAGGGCTCTGCCTGTGTGCTGCCTAGGTAGAAGTATTTGCAGCTCCTATTGCTAAGTGATATGTTTGATTCACAAACCACTCAGCTCACAAGTTAACATTTCACATTCGCCCGAGACATTTTTTGCTGGATGAGATTATATTGTAACCAGGCCAGACAAAGTAGAGCAAGAGTAAACTAGAGAGTAGAAAACTTGACCCACCATACTCATTTTTAAAGTAAGTGAAAACAAAAGACCAATACAGGCCAGCAGGCACATATGAGATAAAGGGCATTACAATTGCTATTTAAGCTTTCTCCCACTAACCAGACACAGAAACTGGCTACAACAAATTGATCAGATCCCCATGATGTGTTTCATTAAGAAGAAAAAAAAGAAAAAAAAAGGAATAGATGCTTTTGAGCATCCTGCTCATGGCTCAATGCAACATGCATGACTCAGAACCAAAATATAATAATTATTGAAAAAAAAAGGGCTCACAAGAACACCATGCAGTGAGGTCAGGCAATACTGACAGGGCTTTGTTTTGAAGGAGGAATTGAGGGGGAAGACAGAGGGCTAGAAAGTATAAGAAAAGATAATGAATGAAATGAATGATCAGTGCAAACCATAGTGATGGATCATTCTCATTACATGTGGGAACCCAGGTCAGGGCATGTTCAAACTGCAAGGAGAAAAAGGAAATCAGCAGTGAGCCCTGAAAACTACTGATGACATAAAAAATAAGTAATGATTTTAAAGACTCATTCCATTAAACAAAATGCATCTGCTGTTGCAGGTATCAGGCATTTCCTTCTACTGGAAATAGTGCTAAAGAAAAATGTCAGTGGGCGAATGGGACCATAGTGCTGCAGTCCTCTAAGGAAGCTGGACAGAAAATATAGAAGAGTAGTGGAAATGTTGAACCATCACAAGACTACCAATATACAGCCCTTACAGAAACAATTTTAAGCTGATAATAATTCCTGTCTGTTTCATCAGGAACACAAATTAAATACATCTTCTAGTTTCTCCCCTAAAAGGCAGAGCCCTAAGGGGGAGGGGGGAAAAAAAAAAATGAGAGAAAAAAAAAGAGAAGGAACTCTACTGTTTCTGAGAGAAAGAGGATTTTCCTTTGTTGTACAGATAATAAATCAGAACCCACCAGGAAATCATTAAAGGTATTGGCCTCTATTTACATTTAAATCAAGTTCACTTTTATGCCTGAATCCTTCAGTCTCTTCCATGTGCATGATCCCCACGAGCCCACCGCTTCCAGGGGGCTGGAGGTACAAACGTGCATCCCCAACAAGCTGCAGCACCAGTGCCACAGATCCCCTTTTACAGCTCTAAGGGGATCATCCAGGCAAGCAGACAGGAACATATGCCAGCTCTGGCTCTAGCTCCCCATGCTCAAGATGACCACATTTCTACTGTCTCCTTACCGTGCTGTTTTACACAGAGAAATCAGTCACACCAAAAAAAGAGAGAGCAGATTTAGAGGATGGTGTTAGTGTTAAGAGTACCAGGAACAGATTAATTATTCCCCATCTGGCAACTTCCAGGCTGTTAGATATCATCATGCAGCACACACAAGCAAGCCCAGAGGATTTCAGCCTGTCTCCCTGCTGAGACACCTGCAATGCTGCAAACTCCAGGGCTGGAGGAGTGCCACAGGAAAACTCCTGGGAGAGGAGGGGAGGGAAGAAGGGGGGTTCATCCTCCTCCCAGAAAAACCACAGTCGATGCAGAGACCTCCTGCAGCTGGAGAGGGCTGCTGTCCCCAAAGACCCCTAAAGCCTCATCATTTTTGACTCTGCTTTTGAAAACACGCTCCTGGAATAGTAACTTGGGCACAGGAAGGCTGACACACTAAAAAAGTTGGGAAAGGTCTCCAGGCACTGGCCTAGCTGCACTCAGTGGAAGTTTACAGTACAACTTTAAAACAAAGTATTAGGCCAATGCTGAATTAATTTAAAAGTCCTTCCCATAAAGCCTTTGCTTTGGCATTGCATTCAGTGGGACTTCAGCCTGCGCTTAAGTGCTTTCTTGAGCCAAGGATTTTAAGCACGTGGTTTTGTTGCTACTGTATTTAATTTGACACAGTTTTTACTCATTGTGTGCCTCCAAACTGTTTCACACGCTGCTTTAATTACACAGTAGCTACTTATTTGAATTTCATGAGAAAAAAATTGGGCACAATATTCAAACAGGTGGTTTCTTCTCTCCACTGATTACTGGTTTCAATAAACTCAGCCTTCGTCCCAAGTCCTGCAAGATAATTGTTCACGGCCACGCTCCGTGGCAGATGCAGAACAGGGAATTCCATCTTGCTTTTCAGAGAGAAATCAAAGCACCATCATCCGTAGCCTCCTCCATCACAAAGGAAACATTTGTCAAAACCCATGATTTGACTTCTGCTGCCAAAGATTAAAAACAAAGACTTTGAGAGAGAAGTTTAATTATTAATTACAACTTCATTAAATATTTGTCTTACTTGAAAGTTCTTCATTTTCCTTGTCCATTCATTCTACCTATAAACATCTTGAGATGTATTTAGTTATATTAGTAATATATTTATTATATTTAGTAATGCTAGGGGTTTAATTTTTCCAGGTTATTTTTTAATTACTTCGGTTCTTTTCCTAGATTATTTTTAACACTGAAAGTGTTCATAACATAAGAATGTTAGGGATGCATGGGATTCTTTGCAGTTTTGCTCGACTGAGATGGGATATTCTGGAGAGCTGCAGTTTACTCTTGCACAGCCTAACAGAAAATAATGTCTAACACAATAACTTGACTTCTTGAATTCCCAAATTGCAAGATAGTAAGTATCATCTACAGTCAAACCAACAAGTATAAAGCAATTTATCATATAAACCCCAACTCAAATGACAGCAGAAGTGACCATTCCTCTCCTCTTTGCAGCAGTTATCAGGTTGGAACATTTATTTTTATTGATTCCCTTGCTTCTCAAAGCCTTTTAGATACACAAGTGCATTAAAAGAGATGACCAATGAAATATTTCAAATACAAGTCTTCCAAAGTTGCAGTACTGATGTTTTGAAAGGAGCTCTGCAGGAAGTTTATTTGTACAAAGATAATTCCATTAATATAATTAAACTTTGTGGGAATCTCTGGGATCCTATGAATGAAATCAACATCTGACCCCTTCATGACAACACAACCCAGATATCATGGAGGGAAATAAGGTTTGGGGTTTTTTTTTAACCAAAACAGGGAGAGCAGGGAAAGGGTTAGAACAAGACAGAAGATCTGTTGTTTCTTTCTAAAGCATGCAGCAAAAAAATCCACTGGAGTCCAGCACAACAGTTGCTTTCAGAGGCACAGAACTTAAACCAGACTCAGAAAACCATCCCAGCATTAGTAAATAAACTTTTAAAGCAATTTCAATGCAAACAATCTCGACCAAGGGCAGGAGCCTCTTACCATCAAACCCATCTTCCTCTGTCCCCAGTTCATCATCTGAGCAGATGTTCAGCACATTTACCAGCATCTCTGTCACTAAAATGAAAAACAAATGCAAAATGTTGATATTAAGGTTCCCATGTCTGTCAGAGAGCAAACTCCAGCTGCAGTAGTGTTCAGGAAAATTCAGTACAGAAATGGCAGCCACTTTTTAAACAACGTGACCACGTTTTGCACATGTAGTAATATAAGCTTGAAGTGTCTTAGGTAGAAACTTTTTATTATCTACACAATACAATATAGTAATATAATGGTTTCTACCTAATATAATGAACACCACAATAAAAAAAAGCTTTTAGTATCTCTTTTTGCAGGTATCCATGAACTAGGCAACTTCTCTTTTCTTCCCCTCAATACACTTTTGCCTTTCACTCACTTTGGGTAACAGAACTGATCATTCTCTTCTTGCTGCTACACTGCAGTAGGGTTTGATTTCCTTGTTCAGCAAATGGAACGATGTTCCAGCTGAAACAGCTGGATCACAGAATCTTTATTTATTTATTTAGTTGAGCTTTGGACACTGTACCTTTGAGTTCAACAAAACATTAACCTTTGTAACAGGTCCAAGTATCCCTTGAAATCCAGGATGAATATACTAGATGACTGTTATAGGTCCCTTCCAGACAGAACTATTCTCTATTCAACAGTAACATCATTATTGGTGAATTCAGAATATATTCAGTTTGCTTACTTCACAACCTAGGCACAGAAGGGTCAGCCTCAGGCTACCCCTAACCTGGTCCCAGCTCTTTCAGCAAAGGCAACAGCAAGACACTAAACAGAGTGCACACGGAGTAAGAGCAGCCAAAAAACAACCCCACCAAAAATCATAACCAAGGAAATATAATTTAGAGATCAAAAAAAGCCAGAGTTACGAGGTAAAAGCAGATTGAGAAAAACTCCACTATCTCTACATGTAGTAAGCATCATTAAAAGGGTTACCAGGCATGTCTAGTCTTGCACAAGCTACACAGGTTGACATTTCAAATGTTTTAATCCAGTGGTTATTAAAACCCTCTTCTGTGACAACTCTGATGGCTTGGAACATTAGAAGGGTGGGACAAAGCTATATTTTTCCTACATTAGTGAAGGATTTAATATTCTCCTCTGACAGAATTAGTGGAAAGACTTTTCCACACTAAAAACAACCAGTGAAACTAAAAGCCTCCTACCTTGGTTGGCCTTTAGGGGGGGAAAAAAAAAAATCTATAAAAAAAAGAAGAAAATAAATAAATAAAAAGCTACATATAACACCAAGTCACAATGAAGGATTTTATTTTGCAGAGAAAACACCGATTTCAGTTCTTGTTGGGGGGGAGGGGTGGTGGCATCCTAAAAATTTCCAAATAATTGGTAAGAGTGACCATTGGGAAGACATTAAAGAGGAAACAACAACAACAAAAAAAAAGAAAAACAAGAAAAAAAAAAAAAGAAGGAGGAGCTTCCACAGTCTCAGAACCACAACAAATCTGACTGGGCATCCTGCATCCCCACCTGAGGAGGCCACCCATGGGAAGTCTCTGAAAAAAATGATGTTGCAGAAGATCTTACAGGACTGCAGTGCGTATGGAGAACAGGCCCATCCTAAAAATGGCCTGGTTGAGTTTAGGGCTGAAGGAAATGAAATTGTTTTATCTGCTTCACACGCATCAGTGTGGATTATGCAATGTCTCCATTAGTGGAAACAGCTGTCTGTCCTTTGTTAATCCCCATTTCATTGTCTATTTGCTTTGTTCTCAGAGACCTTGGGCATCTCACCAGCGGCTTTCCTCGTACAAAAGAGTAGCTGGAAAACAAAGCCAGTCATGACTGCAGGTAAGAGCCACAGCTGGCTGCATTTCTAGCTGCCTATTAAGACAGAATTGTTATTCCAAGCAGCTTTTAAGAGTTTATTACAGTTTTCTGTCAGTAATTGCTGTTGCAGCAATATGCTATAATAGATGGATCAAAGCAAGCTTCATCTCAGGCTCTGAATAAAATGACTTGGGGTTTAAGCAGTTTGCATTATGTATTCATTTAATATGTTAGACCAAAGTGTTTTCATGCCTTTTGTGTGCTTGCTATTCATAGCATGAAGTTGTCTTCAGGCAACACCGAGAGCATCGCGTTCCAATAAAACATCATTTGTGTTCTTTAGAGTCCTCCTGCCAGCAATGAGGCACCGTATGCCCTGGGCAGAAAAGGGGCTGAGGAGCAGCTTTTCCTTCTTATGGCCATCTCCCTACTCTCTCCAGGAAGAGTTAACCAGACTCGGTCTTAGCATCACCAGCTCTGTGTTTGCTGGTGAAAAAGCAACCTGTTGTCATCTTCTCAGGTATGTCAGCTGGGGAAGGATGGAATCGGGATGTGATGATGTCAGTTGTGATGTCCCTTGAACACTAAGCAACATCCAAGGGAATGCCCAAGAGTTTAAATAGGAGCAACTAAGAATTAAATTCAATGAATACACCTCTGGCCTGCAACACCATAACATCTATTTCTACAGCAGGAACATAATGCCATCTTAGCCAGGAAAGAGTGGAAATTACAAAATCCTATGAGAAGTGTGATTAACCATTAGTAATTGCTCGCCTGTTTCTTCAAATCTGTCCTCAAAAGCAAGTCATCTGTCTGCAAATGATTCTTGTCATTTCAAGGAAATGAGGCCACATGCACAGTGACTAGGAAACCACGTTGCAGCTTCTATGAACAGAGACAGGTTACATACCTTTCTCCCCCACGAACGGCAAGGACCAGGTGAACACATCCATGAAATTTGGAAGCCAGTACGGATGAGGGGAGCAGTTGAACTGTCTGATGTTCATAACATTGTTCTCATATTTCAATACTGCAGCTAGAAAGGGGCAGGGGGGAAGAAACAGGAGAGATGTCAGCCACTTGCGTGTGACCGGCTCCCAGACCAGTAACAGCTCACAGCCTGCGGAGCCGCTCACCAGCTTTCAACCACTTGACCCAGTGGCAGCACTCGACGGCTACAGTTAGAACAGGATACAGCCTCGAAGAAGCTGCAAGCCATTTCCAGTCTGAAAGCGGTGTCGTCAGCTCTCCCCAGCACTAAGATGGGTTGGTAAGTGAATTAGTAATTCTGAGCAGTCGTGACCGTAGGCTCTGGGATCAGGCACCAGTGGGGAATGAGGCAGGGTATCCATAACCACCCATTTCACATGGTTATGAGTTCCTCACAACCATACTTTGGAGGTAACAGAGAAAATCATTTAGCACACGGGGTTTGAAGGCTGCTCTTCCAGTGAACATTGTCAACACGTTTCATTCACAGTGGGGTACAACAGATACTTTCTTCTCACATTTTTCAAACTCTAGGCACGTGAGATTGTGCACCTGATAGTATGAAGGAATGCTAATACCATTAGTCTTGCACCATTAAAATCTGTACCATTCTTGTCAACACAAAGACACATTTGCTAACAGGCAGAGATACAGATATTTATGCCACAGTCACTTTGAGTGACTACACCAAGTGCAGTGTTAAATTGTGTTAATGGACCTCAGGTTCACATCTGAAACAGGATCAGATTAAATTTCACCTGGTTTTGCAGTATTAATAGAACAAAGTAAATCAAAGTATTACAAAGCATAATAGGTCACGGGCTGGACTTGATGATCTTGGAGGTCTACTGCAGCCTCAGAAATTCCATGATTCTGGGATATCAATAAGGATCAGCTCTCTATTTCTAGAAGAGACCATAGCTGTAGGCAGGCCCAGAGCAGTCAAGTGTCAGATGAAAGAGGGAAAAGCTGAATGTGGCTGGGGTATAGCTGAGAGGGCAGAGAGCACAGGTAGGAGAGGAAGGGACAGTCTCAATTTTGTTAGAGAGGAGCCAAGTAATCACGTTGAAAACATAGCCAATGAAATAAAATGATCTCTAGCATAAGCCTAGATAACTGCCCTTATCAAAACTCATTTTCCATAGCATTAATTTTGCCCAACACTACGCTAACTCTACATGCACACCAACTGTAGACTTTGATGCACTTTCAAAACTTTTTATAGCAATAAGTGGTTATTAGGGTGCTGTAGATTACTCAAATCTCAGGCCAGTCATTGAGACTGCGTGGAATAACACAGAGTGGGGGTGAGTTCAACAGCTGTTTGTATCACAGGTCTATTTGTTTGCTTTAAGAAAAACACATTGAGGAAAAGCTTTCAATTATATGGTCTTTCAAGACAAATAATCATCCAGTGCTGGATTTCTGTTGTTCACTTTATGGGCCAACAGCTTGGGAAACAGTAAAACTAAATCTCATCCCCTCCTTCTCCATTCCACATCTCCCCCCTTTTCTTTTTTTCTTGCAAAGACACATGTAATGTAAAAGTCTTAATAATACAGTTACTCAACCTGGTAACAATATCTCTAATACCCTAATAAGAGTATATTGCAATTCACATAATCTATTTCCTAAAATCAGTAATTTCTAAATTACTCAGGCACAGAACAGACTCGCTCTGGGATGCGGACAGAGCCATTTAGGAAATAGAACAACAAGTATTTCTTGGAGAAATGGAGAAAAAAGTAACTTTGAGACGACCACCTAGAACTAAAGCAACTCATAACTATCCTGAAAACAAAGAGATAAAAGTTCTTAAACAATACAGTTACAGGAGACTGCAGGGTCTTTAATCAACATGGGACTAAACCAGTCAACACAAGTTGAAGCTTCCATCCACTGTAAAAACTGCTCACTCTCTATATTTTTATTACTGGAAAGATGAAGGTGGGTTTTGCACTTTTAAAAGCTTAGGGGAACTTTGCACGAAGTTTGCTGGTTATCTCACCACTGGCATTTACACAGAGTGCTGAATGCAGTCACTGCTCAGATGCTTACTCCTGTGTGGACGGCACTGACTGGTCATCACCTGAGCTTGCAGCAGTTCTACTTCTGTAGCCGTAGAAGAGCTGCCATCAAACACTTTTTACACTCGAGACAATACACTCCACATCCCCAAGGAGGAACACAGTTCCAGGGGCTGGTTACGACTTAACAGGCAGCAAGGAAGCTGCACGGCTGCAAAATGGCACTGCAGGAAAGGCAGCGTACGGCAGCGCTGCCTGAAAGGGGTGAACAGTTCCTTCGGATTATTCATCTCCTGCCGTTGACTCAGTGTGCGTCAACTGGACAAGAAGCTTTTTTTTTTCTGACACACCAGACTCTTGCTTCCCACAAAAATTTTATGGGTTGCTGAATCTTTTCCATCTTGTGGTCGATGACAGGAGTCCAGAGAGACCTGGGACTTTCTGAAGCCCACTCCCTGATAGACACAGAAACCAGCTCGCTAACATCTATGCAAGCTTTTGCCAGGCAGACATTCTCCATTTAAATAAACCACAGTTGACTCTTGCCCATCCCCAGTCTGACAGTTGGCAGCCATCCTGCTGCTCAGCAAAATAAAAATGGCTTAATAATGCTATTAGCAAAAATAGGAAAACAAGTGTTGATGCTCTTAATATTTCCATCACTTTTTGGCTGAAATTACATATGGCAGATCGAAATTCATTCTCCTTCAGTGACACAATTGCATAATAAAAACAAATAGGCTGTGGCTTTACAGCACAAATGAGTCAAAACCACACAAAGAGGATCGCTTAATGGTTGTGAAGATTCATTTAGAAGGACTAAAGCTTCAAATACATCATATTAGTGACCCGAGGTAGCTTTTCCTTCCTACTATTTCTTCAATTTATCTATTAAGTCTATTTCTAAATTCTGTGAAAGTTGAATAAATCATTTTTTATAAGAAACTTGTGATGATTGTGTAGCTCTGACTACTGCTTAGTAGTCAGCAGAAGAAAACTTCACCTGCAGCAGGAAGAAAATGCTCCTCAGAAGAGCTCCCTGAGCTGTTCTGGCCCCTCACTTTCTTTCAGTCATAACTCTTTTTTATTTTTCCACTTCATTGGCTCAGAAACTGTTGGGGGGTTTCACCTCTGCTTCGTTTGTTAGTCCATGTTAACCTGATGCCCAAGTAGCTATAGGATACCCCAGCTGCTCTTAAAAAGCAGGAATCTTTTGAAGGTTACACAACTCCAGGCCACACAGTCACTGATGGAGGAGCCAAAAGAAAGTAGGATGAGCTCCTTTGGTTACGAAACCCATAACTGAGGAAAACTTGACTCTCTCCAACATTTGCTTATTATTCCAGGCTGCAGACTCAATACTTTTGTTTCCAAACATATACTCAGACAGATGCTAGCAGACCAATCCACGAGCCAGAGGTTTATTGTGTATAATCACCGAGCAGAGCAAGAATTTTATTTTATTATTCTTAAGAGCCACACACATTTTAACCTAATTTTGGTACTTGCAGTAGGTAAATGAGTTTTCGAAGCTAATGCTTTGTAAAGAGAAGATGTGCAGATATCCCCAATGACATTATACTTCTTTCCAATGCTAGTAAAATGAGCTATTGGATGGTGAAATCACATTACAGTGAAATGAAACGCTAACACAGCAAGCAAAGGGCATTAGTACTGTTTAGCTTTAAGCATTTCACATCTGTACCTAAGGCTGGAAATACAGGTGGTGAAAAACGTGCCGATAAGAAACCTCCTCCTTTCAGCTAGAAATGGGAGACAGCTCTTCTAAACTTCTCAGGGTCAAGTATAAGCACCTAGTGCCATCTGAGAGTCCCTGGGATATCTCCTTGGTCGCCCTCGGTTAAAATTCAGCTTAGGTCACCCATCTCCTGTGTCATCCCTGTCTCCAAACCCTCTGGCATCTCAAATGGTGCTTTGAAAAGCTTCTATGTTGAGAGGTGCATTAAGGCCTCAAGCAACATGAAACTGTGTGACCAATAGTTCAGAAATGCCCAAAGACATTACATATCCTGCTTCAAGATTTGCTGAATTATTTTTCAGTTTTTAACTGAAACATCAAACTGTTAACATTTCCATCAGAGGAAAAAAAAATAAAGAGCATGGTAGAAATACTGGCTCAGAAAGAACTATGTGCTTTTAGATAAACAGAATTTGTTAATAAATCATTTTATTCAATGATTTTGTCAAAATAATGTTTAACAAACAAGTTAACTAATTTGTAATTATTTTTTTTTTTTAAGAAAACTCATCCCACATTTAGAAAACCAGTGCAGTGACAGGTCTCTCAAATTCTTTGTACCCAAGAGAATTTCAATTTCTGATTTAATGCCAAATTAACGTCGGTATTAACTGTGCAAGTGGGAACAATGCCTCCTCCTCCAGCAGAGTTGCTAAGTAACCAAACTGTTTTCTGCCCAAGACAGGTCAGGGATAAGGGTTAGTAAAATGCTTAAGGAGTTTAAACATTATCAACAGGAAAAAAAATATTTACTACACAAGGTAGTGATGTAAATAATCCACTATGGAAGCGGGGCTAATTGCAGTGGGGAAAAATCTTCCCTTACAGAATTCTGAAGATTTTTATTTCACAGGAGCAATTGTGTCTTCCAAAGAAACAGTGCAATAGCGCTCAAGATTTTATCAAGAGACTGCAAAAATCACTTCTGGCAAACTTCTCTGTGCCTGCAAAGAGATTGGCCTAGATACCCTGACAGCTCCTCTTTACAAGCTTTTGTTTCCATGACAAGGACTCATCACAACAGCAGAGATAAAGCATTAAAGAAAACCGATAGGGCAAACAGAAGGTTACGTCGCTTTTCTTTCTCCCAAAGCGTTATTAATTCTCAACCTTGTCTTCCAGGTCTATTAATCTGCCTTTTTTTCCCCCCCAGTATGAAAATAATTTTCCTGTTAGATCCATTTGGATCGGGTCCATTTCTTAACGTGTATCTATGGTATGGCACATGCTGACATTATACCTGTGCTCCAGTGAGATATTACATTACCAAGCATACTGATGTGCAGCTGGCTTTGAGTTTTCCAGTATCCCAAAATCCCTTGCATACTTTAACATAGAAATATCTGGGTTGGAAGGGACCTCTAGAGCCCATCCAGTCCAACCCCCCTGCTGAGAGCAGGGACATCCTCAACTAGAGCAGGGTGCTCAGAGCTTCCTCAAGCCCCACCCTGGATGCCTCCAGGGATGGGGCCTCAACCACCTCCCTGGGCAACCTGCTCCAGTGCTCCAGCACTCTCATGGCAAACAACTTCCTCCTTACTTCTAATCTCAATCCACTCCTTTCTAAATTGAAACCATTACCCCATGTCCTTTCACTCCAGGCCTTTGTAAACAGGTCCTCTCCAGTCTTTCTGTAAGCTCCCTTTCTTTGCTTCCTTCCTTCATCACCTGCTTTTCCTCCCAGCAGCACCACAAGTACATTGCAGCGTGTTGGAAGAGACATCACATGATTTTTTTCTTTTCCCTGATAGCTTCAGGCTCTCTGGTGCTTCTCTCACCACTACAAAACCTAATCTTTTAAAAGTGTTCAAAAAGAATAGTCTGGCTTTAGACAGATAGTTAAAATTGTTCGCTCAGCCAAAAAGCATGTGCTTACTGGTGACGGCCACACACAAAAATATGAAGTAGTGCCAATGATTTACAAATAAATTGCCTGCCTCTGTAGAACTTTGGTAAAATCTTTCACTTGATTTGTTGTTGGTTGGATTTGTTGTTGGTTGAGGCCCTAATTAAGGCATTAAGTAATATTAAATGTCAGAAAGAAAGTTTAGACGAAGTACAAGGCCAGCAGACCATACAGTAATTTTTGGCATGCTCCTGTTCTGTTGGCAGAGAGAATTTCTCCTGGTGATGGGCACCCTTGAATCCATGGCTAAACCTGCACTTACTCAACTGTCCCAGAGTTTCTTGATCAGTACAGCCTCCCTCCAAGGCCCTGAAGTCACAGGTAACCATCACAACCCAATTAACATTTATCTTTCTGCATGAGGAGTTTTGATCCCCTCCAGAAGGAGTGATCTTAGAAAATCACCAATGTACTGGCATTTCTTGTAATGAGTGTTAATAATGGTCTTAAAATATCATCTCCTTTATGCCTTTTAATAATGTAAGAACAGAAAAGTTTGAGAAAGCTGTGAAGACACTGAACAGAAGCTCAGAAGTTGCCAAAAAGCACATGTATAAATTCCTCCTCTTGCCAACGCTCTTCATGATAATGAATTATGAATAATGAATTATGATGGAGATAATTCACAAAGGGATTAATAACAACAGTGAAGGAGGATAGTGTTGGAAAGAGGAGCTCCCCATATCTAGGCAGTTTGAGCCTCTCAATCCCTCCCTGAAAATCTATCTGTCTTCATCAACCAGACAGGAAACCCCTGATGGGAGCCTCCTAATTGACAAGCCTAACTTTGGCACCCACGGTCGTGCCTGTGTGTGGGCTGGGGCTGTGACAGGACCAGCAGCCCCAGGACAGGCAAAATGCACATGCAGCCTTCACGAGGCAATGGCCAGTAACCAAAAGGATACAAAAAACTCCCTTTGGTGCTTAAATCCAGTGGTGCAACACCAAAAGAGACTCCCAAGGTGGGTCAGTAGTGTAGAGACAGCCCATGCAGAGGTTCCACAACAACATTAACAGCAGATACGCTGAACGTGGTCTACTGTGGGTAGCTTATATTCAGCCACTCCTGTTGAACCTCCTTTTGCTCTGGGAATGTTGCCTCCCCATTGCTCTTTGAGGATGTACCTGATCCCAGTAAACACTCTCCAGTGGAGAGTGGAGTTCTCAGTGGACCGAATAAGCCTGTGGATCAAGTTGGCAATCAAGCCCCCTTGTTCTAAAGTATTTTGAAGTTTAAGAAAGCACATCTGCTTTAATGACTACGAGAAATACCATCCTGGGGTAGAAAATGAGCATTCTGAGCCCCTTGCAGCTTAAAAAAAAAATCTATCAAAACAACACTGCATTTAAATACGACCACACCTGTCAGCAGGAGATGGAGCCTCTCAGGAATTTATCTAGGGTGACTTTATTAACTGACAACCAGAAGCATACTAAGAACGCATACTAGAAAGGGAGGCACTTAGTAGCAGGAGAGATAACTCCTTATCCAAGGGCTTACAGCAACCAAAACCCCAAATGATCTGTAAAAATCAATCAGGTTCTGCACCAGTGCATGATGAGTCAGCTAGAGCAACTGGCCTGTAACACCTCCGGGTGGCAACGCCTTCCTTCGCCTCCTGAAATCACTCAGGAGCCCTGTCTTCTTACTTGATTCATCTGCTGCAAATCAAGGAAGCCAAGATGTAGCATGTTTTGGACCGAGAACAATAGTGTTTTTCTTTCTTGAAGAGGGCAGCAAGCACCCAAACATTACCTAGATGAAGATGAGCGAGCGAAGCAGCATGAACAACTATGCGCCATGTACTTTAAATGCCAAGAGCCAGTGCAATCAGTCACATGAAATAATGCATCAAAACTTCTAACAAGAGATAAGGAGGCAGTTAAACCCAACAGAAATTCATTACAAAGCTGCTAAAGGTCAGCCTCAAAATTTACAACGAGTCATCCATTAAAGAGTGGCACGCTAGTGCCGAACTCACGCCACTGCGGATTTCCCTGAGCTCGCTCGGAGCAGCTATCGCCCCAGCTTCAGCTCTGACCACAGATGACCAGCACCTCTCAGAAGCTGGCCTACAGCCTTTCACCAGAAAAGGCTTTCCACCAGCTTTAAGCCCTGCTCGCCACAGCAGAGCAGCCTGGAACAGGGGAAATGTCCCCCTCTTCCAAAACAGAGCTAACAGAGAGGACCTTCTCTTCGCCACCAAAACTGTGCTTTCAAATTCAAGATTTTGAGTGTTATAAATCCCTGCTTTACCTTTTACATTTATCTTCATGACTGTATTGGGTCTGAGCTGGAGTTGGTGTTCCCCACAGCAGCCCTCCCAGCGCTGTGCTTTGCACTGGGAGCTGGAGAGGTGCTGGTAACACCCCTGGCTTGTGGCTGCTGCTGGGCAGGGCTCGCGC
>JANIJG010012092.1:0-17193 GCA_024611175.1 Megaceryle torquata | reverse complement strand
CTCTCACCACGTCAGCCTGTTCCTGTGTGGGTTTGAAGAGAACAGGTTGGATCTAGAGAAGTTCTTGGCCTGGTTATGCCTGAGGCCTTTGCTTTCTGTGGACACCAAACCAAACTATCATGAGTTTGGTCAAGGAGTGGAATGCATCCATCACGAGTGGATTTAAAGCTGGCCCTGCTGTTCACCTTACCTTCACTTCCTGACTTTGTGGGTGGCCACGTATGGCAGATCATTGGGTCAAGCAGAATTGTCTGTTAGTACTTGCTTGGCCATTAGCAGATTTTTGTCCTTGGATTTCCTGTTTTGCAGAGCCAAATAATATTTGCAGGAGATCGTGACGAATTAGACACTTGTAGATGGGAATGAAACATGCCTGTGAGAGACTGCCATAGCCCCAGCACAGAGATTTGAAGCCTACAGCTACACTGTAAGTTGGAAGGGAAGAGAGAGACCCAGTTTTCAGCCCTGAGGCCGAGAGGCAACGGATGGCTTAGGGTTAGTACTCTTCTAATTGAGTCACATCTCTGCTGTGTAACTCTGGACAGACCTGGTACCTGTGGCCCCAGACTGGTTTTTGAGTTTGTTTTGGATGCTTCAAGCTTAAAAACCCATGGGGTTGTACTGCAACACGTGATGCTCTGGAATTTCCCAACGGTCTCAGCATGCCAGAGGAGTTGAAGCCTGTTAGAAACAGACCATTTAACAGGAATAACAGACCTGTGAAACACTGTTCACAATGAAGCCGCTGCTCTTCCACACAGCACAGTTTGAGAACTTGACACAGCCATCAAACCCCTCCTCATCTTTTGTCCCAGTCATCTCACTACAGGTTTGTGTGCGGTTTCATCATGTGTCTTCAGGGCTAAACGCAGTAGAGGGGGGTTACCCCCAGTGTTGGTGCAGTTGGTACCCCTTCAAAGGGCCAGAACCACCCAGTCTTGCCTTGATCAGTTCACTTCTACCCATCACTGAAGAGGACCAGCACATTAGCAGCAGTCAGCATTCAGCTTGGGTGCTTCTTGCTTTGTTGAAGATCATCTACTCAGAGGGAATGAGCCTTAGGCTAACATCATCCGATGTAAAAACCTCCAGAGACCTGCTGAACAGCATGGCAAGCCCCCTGCTAAGCCAGCAGTGGTGAAAGCCTTTTAAGCAAGTGAGGATGTGGAAAATACCTGTCTCTGAGCTGCACTTGAATGTGGAAAAGCTGATGGGAATGTCATTCAAGCAGCAAGTGGGGGGAATACATTTTTCTGCTGTTGATTTTATTTCCCAGATCAATGCTCAGAATTATGGTACTGGGCTGGTGAGGAAAAGCTCTGTATCTTGCTGAAGAAAACAGACCTGATGTTTCAAAAGATCAAACAGTTGCTTTATGTGGTCTGTAACTGGCCGGGAGCCTGCTGTCACCGTGGAGTTTACAGCAGGTATGTGTATGAGACAGCACTCTTTGGCTTGCTGTGTTTATCAGGGCTCTCTTTGGGCTGGTGAACCTTCATTCTCCTCCATGTGAGGATGCGCTAGATGTAGTGGTTGCAACCCAGCTTCTAATCCCTCTTGCAGTCTGATGCTTTCAGTGCTTCTGAATTCAACACACCTGACCAGAGATCATAACCTGCCCTCTCCCAAATTTACCTTTTCACCCGTTCTTGTAATTTTATTAGAATGGGTTCTGCTGAAGGTGGCTGGCAAGTATTATCTGCAGAGTGGCCATGCCAGTTCAAGAGCAATCCTCTGAACTTGCTCCATCAGAGCTGTCAGTTCCTCTGCTTGCCAGAGATTGCTTGTCAGAGATGGGCATATTTCTGAACTCTCGTGCCACCCCTGCTTTAGCAGAGAATCGTGCAGAAGGACCAAGAACAAGCACCCATGGAAGAATAGATGGAAATGTTGTAAGTGAAATGCTCGAAAGTGCTTGTGGAATGATACAGTTGGGACTTCTTGTCACTCTGTCAGGGGTATCAAATAGAGGAAGAATCTCTGATGAGAATTAGATGCATTGAGACATGAAGCAGCACTCTGCAGATGCCCTGAAATCACAGTTTCTGTTGACCTGCAGGAGAGTGAAGGTTTTCCAGTGCTGATGGAGGACCAGCAGAGGGGAATTCTGAAACCAATTTAGGCTTTTTCAGGGTCATACCTTGTTCCTGGGAAATGGTGTTATCCAGCCATGCAGCATGGACATTGCTGACTCGTGGTGAGCAGGGCAGTGAGCAAGACTGTCCCAGTGGAGGGACAGTAGGGGAGTGATGATGTATAAGGCCTCTGTGACCTACAAGGAAATAAATACTAACGTGCCAGGTGAGCATACAGATGCAAAGACAGCTGAACATCACCTATGGTGCAGGAATACAAGTAATGACTGGAGCACAATTACACTGGTAATTTATTTTGTTGCCGAAAAATTACTGAGCACTTGCTTCCAGCTCCACCTCTTTCAGCAGAACTGTAAGGCTCTGTAGAGCAGAGGTTTGGAAGTAGACATCACAAGGGACATTTTCCTCCACAGAGAATTAGTTTTTCTATGTTGAAGAACAAACTTAGGAAAATTTTGCTAGTTTAAGACTTGGGTACCTGTGAGGGTGCTTGAATCCTGGTGACTCATTCAAATACCAGCTAGATAATAGATTGGGGAATTAGTGTAGCAGCATCTGGCTAATTGACACGATCTAATTGCAAGACTGTAGGCAGGGCAAGAGGGCCTGCTCTGAAATTCTCCATCGGGGCAGGCGCAAAGGGATGTGGGGAAACCAGCTGGAATAATACCAGCAGTGCTGAAAAGCCAAAGCTTCTCTAGCCCTTAAATGAAACTAAACTTCACAAGCTCTGTGTTGTGTTTGGGGTGACCTGCTGGGCCAGAAGGCGGAGATGTGGCTGGTGAGCTCTGGGGACGTGGAAGTCCAGTGCTTGTTTAATTATCCCGTGCAGTGCCGAGGAACTTCACATAAGCCTAAACCTTGATCTTCCTGGCATGAGTTTGCCTTAAGCCTTGTGCCGCTGATGTTCAAAGAGCTTGAAGAAACATTGCACCCGTGTGAAGCGGGAATGGAAATCTCTCAGTGGTGCGCGTTGTGTCGAGAGCTGCAGAGGAGACAGCTTCTTCCAGTACTGCTTAGGGTTTGCTGGTAGCTGGTGCATGCTTGTCACCAGTTGACAGGCGGCTTGGAGGGGGACAGCCTAGGTAATGAACCATCAGGTTTACAAGCAGGGAAGCACCAGCAAAGCCCTGCAGCTGGCTTGCTGGGAAGCCTCACATCACAGTCCCCCGAGGGCAAGCCCATCTTTGACCTCATGGCTGAGGGAAGTGCACCTGGATGGCTGGGTATGAAGCCAGCCCAACGTGGCTGCCTCCTCCTCCTCCTCTGCCAGGGAGGGACCAACTGGATGAAGGGCTTGATGGCTGCGAGGTGCACACCACCTTGTCCTGGCCTTTCCTGCCCATCCTTTGAATCAGCTGCTTGGTCAGGTGTCACCCCCGCCAGCCCCCCTATGGGGCACCGAGACCTTCCCTTCCTATCAGACTTTTCGACCTCTCCTGGTCGGAGAAATGAAGGGGGGGGGATAAGCAGGCTCAAGAGGTGAGGAAATCCCTTGCGGGAAAGGATTGCCTGACGGCGGCGCTGGCGAATGCCGGGCGCGGGTATCGAACCCCGGTCCCCATCCCCGGCAAGCCCAAAGGCGCGGGGGATGGGCCGAGCGCCTCACCCACCCTCCGGAGAAGCCTCAGCTTCACGCGGATTCCCGTGCCGCCCGCACGCGCGCCCCCCGAGCATGCTCCGTGCAGCTGGGCACGCCCCCTTCCGCGCGGGAGAGCAGCGGCCGGAGGAGGAAGAAGAAGGGGAAGGGGAAGAGGAAGAGGGCGGGGGGGGGGGGAAACCAGTGACCGTGAAGGGGTTGCTGCTGCCGGCCGGGGCTGGGAGGACGCGAGTGGATGGTGCCCACCGCCCCGCGGTAAGTCTCGCTGCGGAAACGGGGGTGGGGGGAGCTGGGAGCACCCGGTGTTCGGCTCCTTTCCCGTCAGCGCCTGGTTCCGTCTGTTCTCAGCCCCCAACCCTCCCCTTCCTGGGGCCTTAATGAAAGGCCCGGAGCTCGGAGGGCGGCGAGTCTGGGGTAGGGGCTGTGAGGGAGACCCCGAGTTTCCCTCAGAGGCGGCGGCCTTTGTCAGGTAGGGCCCCGGGGGGCTCGGGGCCGAGGCAGGGCCCAACTAGGTGGCAGCTCGCCCCGCCTCGAAGCACCGGGGCATGAGGGAAGACATCTCCTCAGCAAGCCCCATCCCGGCCCCACCTCAGCACCCAGGTGTCCATGTTGATGGAGAGTTGATCCAAGGCAGGGACCATTCATCTCTAAAAATTATACTTGTGTTTAAAGTGCTGGAAGCAGTGTGTCAGTGGAGGCCAAAGCGTTGCCCTCTATGAAGTGAAACAGGGAACAATTGAGGACCTTTAATAATTAAGTATATCCCAGTTGGTGTATTACGTCTAGGTCTGCAGTCCCTAGTACAAGACAGACATGGACCTGTTAGAGTGTGTCCAGAGGAGGGCCCTGAGAATGGTTGGAAAGTTGGAACACCTCTTCTGTCCAGAAAGGCCGAAAGAGTTGGGATTGCACAGCCTGGAGAGGAGAAGGCTCTGGGGCCACCTTTTGTGGCCTCTCATTTTATAGAAGGGGGTTATAAGGAAGTCGGACTTTTACTCGTGTCCTGTTGTGACAGGATGAGGGGCAACAATTCTCAACTGAAAGAAATTAGGCTTGGATTAGATAAAAGGAAGAAATGTTTTGTGTTGAGGCTGGTGAGACCCTAGCACAGGTTGTCCAAAGAAGCTGTGGATGCCCCATCCCTGGAAGTGTTTTAAGGCCAGGTTGGACAGGACGTTGAGCAACCTGCTCTTGTGAAAGCTGCCTGGGCCCACGGCAGGGGGTTTGGAACTAGATGATTTCCACGGGTCCCCTCTACCCCCAGCCGTTCTGTCATTCTGTGATCTTGTGAATAGTCGTGAGTTTAGATCTAATGAGGAACCTCCTGCTCACCCCCATCACTCGGGTCACTTATGTTAACATAGAACTTTCTAATGAAATTATTTTTTTTATATTCTTAAAAATATTTCCCCTGTAGAAAATGAGAGGTGATCAGAAAGACAGGTTTCTTTGGTTTTGTTATGAAAGCCTTGCAAAGTCTGGGGGTGTTTATGCTGCTGATGACTTGGGGGATGATGAGAGGTGGGGGCAGTGGCTTGTGTAGGTTGTGCCCAGCTCATCTATGACCAGCAGTGCCGCCTTCCCTACAAAGCGCAAACGGAGGACGCAGTGAACTTGGGGTGACAGGTGTGTTTTTTCCTTCTTTCTTCCTATTTGAGTAGATCAAATCCATCACTATACTGGGGTGAATGGAAGACCAGAGCAGGAGCGAGGGCAGTGGGTTCCAGTAGCTCACTGGAAATCAGGGGACTTGGCTTCTTTTCCTTACTCCCCTACAGATACGCTGTGTGACATTCTGTGCCTTCATCTCCTCCTGTGTAAAACGTGTATCATGGTGCAAGGATGCTTTCAAAATTGATTCTGGAAAGGGGATTCTTAGCTGAACCGGCAGTGTTTCGGGAAGGTGTATTTGGAAGTTGCACAACCCCTGTGCGCTTGCCAGTGATGCTTTTGTCCCTTTTTACTTTCGCTTTCTGCTTTCATCCATTTTGTCACTGCTGCAAAAAAAAGAAACCCAGCCTGTAGGAAATGGCACAGGTACCACAGAAGCAGCTGGAGGTGTGTGACTGTTTCTTTCCCTCAGCTGCTTCTCCTCCATCTTCTGTTTTGTAGCTTTATTTGCTTTGTCATTAGTGGAGGGCAGTTGAAGGCTGGAGACAGGATGTCTAGTGGAGTTTTTACTAATCTTTAATCAAGCAACAGTGGATGGGGTAGTTGTAGTCGTATAGTAGGGGCATACTGTGAAATGTATAGCCTTGTAGATGGTGGTTGTCTCTGGGAACAGGAAAACAGGGCATCTTGAGGCACCCGAGCACACTGAGCAGACAAGAACTGCTTTTGCAGCAAGGATAAGAATTTTAGACCTTAAGTCACCAAAAAGGAGACAACGAAGAAGAGAAGATGAAGTAAGCAACCACCAGAGGTCCCAAAAGACCACCGGAGGGAGAAAAGACCCTAACCCTAATTTTATTATGCATGTTCAGCCTATTAAATGAGTTCTGAGAACCCATTAGCATAAGAGTGCCCTTTCCAGGCAATATAATGAATATGGATGTTTAGCCTGCACCTAAACTAGGTCCCCAGCTTGGATCTCTCTGCACATTTGGAGGAGTGATCCCCTGTGCATCCAGCGCAGCAAATAAAGAATTCCTGCTGAATAACACTGCACTGTTGCTGATCTTATCTCAGAATCCTTGCTGCACCTACCCTCCCACTTCAGTGAGGAGTGATGGAAAGCAAGGGTGCTTGGAAACTCCGACCTTTGAATCGCAGCAGAAGGACCTCCAGCTCTTACAGATGAAGTTGGTTACCTTATGTTCCCACAGTCTGCTTCTGGAGCAGTGAAAGTGAAAGCTGCCTGCAAAAAGTTGCAGGTGGACCTTGTGACAGCGAGCAATGGGGCTGTAAAATAGCAGGTGAAAATCCAGCATTGATTAGTGGGAAATGATGCGGGTATCAGAGCAACAATCGTAACGCTGATTGCGATGGCTCCTGAGGTCTGATACTGCTTAGGAAAGAGAATCTGGGGAATGATAACGTAGTTCTGTGCAAGTGTCAGCTCTGTGCTCAGAAGCAGTCTAAAAATGCTACAAATTGTTAAGAAAGGAGAAAAATCCAGAGTGCTGTTGTGACTTTGTGGCCCACCCTTTTGAAGTTTGGTTGCTTCTCTTGGAACACAGCTGGGAGTAAAGAGATTGAGAAAGTGACAGGGATGGTCAGAGATGTGGAGCAGCTTCTGTACAAGCAATGACTAAATAGTTTCAGATTCTTCAACCTGGAAAAAGAGATGGTAGGAGAAAGACTAACAGTTTCACACTTTCACAAGGGCTACTGGAAGAGCTGAGCAAGGAGCAATGATTTCTTACCTTTCCAGACAGATCCTGTGGTGGAATCAGTGAATGGCAAGCTTAAGACCTGCAAAAACCAGGGGATGTTTAGGTGAAATGTAATTAAGTGGTGGAACTGGAACCATGCTCTTAGCCTCTCCCCTCTCACTTGAGAGCAGCCAGCCTAATCCATTGCACCGTTTAGCTCAGTATCCTCTCCCTGGCAGTAGCAGAAAGCTAGGGAAGAGTGCAGGGCCAGGGCAATGCTCCTGGGGAGGGGGGGGAGACAGGATATGGAGCAAAGTGGGCCAGCAGGTGGGGGCTGGCTGCTTCTGCAGTGAGGAACGGCCAAGACCTGTCCTTCTACCGCTTCAGGGTTCCTGCAGAGGCACTGGAGTGACCTCAGGGCTGACCCTGATTGAGTGTCCTCTGTTCTGCAGCACCAGGATTTCTCTGGAGCCTGTGAAAACACCAGGGGCTGTAAACTCTGCCGTGAGCCTCTTCCTCAAGAGAGCCCTGAGAGTCCCCAGAGCTGGATCCTCTGACCTGGGCCTGTCAGAGCCTATGTATCTGCATCGATTCCAGGTATTAGCTGATGCAAAGAACATTTCCTGACTTCTAGACCATTCAAACTCTAGCTTGTTCTGCTTTTTCATTTCTTTCTGTCTTTGTTTTCTATTTTATTTCTATGCTTTTCTGTGTTTCCATTGTATTTATTTAATGCTTAAGTTCTAAGACTGATCTGATGGTCACTATATAGATGGATATTGGAAATCAGTCTCCACGTTGCTTGCAAGAGGTAAAAGGATGGGGTAAAAATACCCAGATGTGTGTGAAGCCGAAGTGACTTTCCGTGATTAATTAAATTCTCAGTGGCAGAGCCAGAGTGGGGTAGACTTCTGCTCTGGTGTTTTTCTTACCTGTGACTACCTGCTCTGTTTTAGTCTTTCACTAGACTGATTTAAATTCAAATCCTCTTATTTCTTGAAAGTAAAAGCAGACTTCTCTTACCCTTATCCTTCAGGAGTTTGTGCTGTCAGAGGTGACATCTCCAGCAAAGGGCAGTTTGGAATATCACACCTAGTAGGAGTGGGGAATTGTGGAAGATTTCTGCAGTGGACTTGCACAGAAACCACAGACAAAGTAAAGTTTCTGCTACTAATATGGGGTGTGATGCTCTAAGCCACTGGTGGAGGATGCGGGTAAAGGCTTATCCAGAGACATTTAGACTTTTGTGAAATAAGTAGCTGGACTTAAATTTTTGCATCTGCTGGGGCAAAGGAGAAACTGTGTGAAGAACAGTAAGACTTGAGTGGATGCAGCCAGGAGAAGAGAACAGCTACCCGTGGGGCAAATCCCAGGGTATAGAGAAAATTACATTACTCACGTTGGCGATTCACGGAGAGAGAATGTTTAAATCTCTCATTTCTGACTCTTTCATCTGCCTCCTTTTACTTGCAAGCCTCTCCATGCTGCTTTGCTGCATCCTTGTTACAGTAAGGTGTTAATTGGTGTTTCTTCCTTGTTTTCTGTGAACATCTGGAAGACACTGGAGAAGTTTGAGGACAGCTGTCTTTCTCTCCTCCATTGACTTGCAGCCCCACATGTGGCAGAACTAGCTTAAGGAAAGCACTGCTACGAGCAATTGACCTCTCCCAAATAAAAAGGGTTTGAACATCTGGGGCGTGACTTTGCTGGTCCACTCTTGGGCCAGTTGCAGCAGATGTTGTCAAGCAAGCTTGAAATCTCTTGTAATACCCTTTATGACTTGTTAGTGACTTTTCAAGAGGAGAGAAGCAAATTTTCCTTCTGCTCTAACTGCTTGAGCTTCTGAGAGCTGGTTTCCATCCCACCACTGTCCCAAGAGCAGACTTTGCCTCTTCTACAAATAGTTGCTGGAAGAGCAAAGCACCAAGATTCAGGTCATGTCTGTGA
Source organism: Megaceryle torquata (assembly GCA_024611175.1). Taxonomy (NCBI): domain Eukaryota; kingdom Metazoa; phylum Chordata; class Aves; order Coraciiformes; family Cerylidae; genus Megaceryle; species Megaceryle torquata. Next base: position 8,236 of record JANIJG010012092.1, on the reverse strand, counting down.
AGGAGCAGCTAGAAAGAGAAAGCAAGTGCAAGCAAGCTCTGCTTTCCTCTGTATGTCCTGCTTGGCATATGATAGTTGCATTGTGTTTTGTCCTGGGTTTTCTGCTCTAGGTGTTTTCTGGATAATGGCGAAGATGGTACGAAGAACGTGTGCATTCTGTTCAGAAGGGGAGGCTGGTTCTGTAATGTACATTGCCAAAGAGCGGAATATTGCAGCCCATCAGGATTGTCTGGTGAGTGCTTTTACTTGCCTGGTGCCCAGGAGGGATGGAGAAGGGCTAAAGGGGAATTTTCCACTGCTTGTCCATTTTTTAATTCAGACACCGTTAGAGAGTCAAAGATTAGTTACCCAAACCAGCGAGGTGATGTTAGATTGAAAAGCTACAAAAAGCACCAGGGCTTGGCCAGAGTTTTGGAGAGGGTGAGGCCGCAGCTGGACATGTTGATTTGTGTTTTCATACATATCTGTTCCTCATCAGTGCTTCTAGACACGCATACAGCAGGAGTAAGTCTTCTTGAGACACTAAATTGAGTGAGGCTTCTCAAACCACAGTGAGTTGTTTACTTAACCCTTTGCAGGAAAACACATCACTTGAAATATCAAGGTAAAAAACTTCCTGGTCTGCCTTGTATAAAATAAGAAATAGAAACATCAGAAGTTGATTATATAAAAATATTTGTGAAGCTCTAAGTGTGCTGTCATCTTAGAATGTATTTGCTCTTTTGGCTGTCAGAATGTCTCCCCTTTATTCTGGGGTCTTAGTGGAACTGGTTCTTGGTGTGTGGAATTAACTTACAGATACCTGACTTCAGTGAGGGTCATTTAGTCCAGGAGTTGCATCTGCTGCTGGAACAGCTTTCTGGCTTTCACTGTTCCAGCCTTATTCTCACAGATTTTATATCTTTATTTTTCTCCTACTTTTTTTTTTTAGCAGAATGTTTCAGAAACATTTTGTACCTATTTTGCAGTGTTACCTGCATGGTTTTGGTGGTTTTTTGTGTTTTTTTTTTTTGTTTGTTTTGTTTGTTTGTTTGTTTGTTTTGAAAATAAAGTAGTTTTTCTTAACACCAGAGCAACATTACAACCCTTAAAACATTTTCTTGCTCTTCTTTGGATTTTGGCTTGGGTTTTTTTTTGCCCCAACAACTTTACTATTTCTCTACCTTAGGCTTGTGTACGTTGTTTGGGTTTTTTGCAGTTGGCTGTCACCTTCTGAGTAGACTGACTGTCTGTCAGTTGACATAAAGGTAGCCCATTTTTGTTTGGTATTAGCAACTTTTTTCTAATCACTATATATAGCAAAAAACTTCTCCTTCCTCAGTTACCATGGCTCAGCACTTCTGTGGGAATGACAGTGGCCCAAATGTGCATGCACACATTTTTTTTTGTGGGTTTCTCCCAGTCTTGTACCATGTTCTCTGTTCCTCATGCACTCAACTGTTGTCAGTGCTTGACAGTGTGGAAATTTTATTAGAGAGAAATGTTGCATCCAGCTGTAAGGCTGGCCAGATAACAAGATGTTCAAGGTGTGAAGGTCTGTCAGTCAAATAGTTTCTCCTTCTTACTCTGGGGAGCCTGGACTTGCAGACTTTCTTCCTTCACACTTAGTAATAAGTTCACTTTCTCTCACTATCTTTTCTTAGTTCACCTTCAGGTCATGTGAAATCTCCCATATAGACAGAGGAACTTCTTTTGACTGGGAAAAGGTTTAAGCACAGCCTCTTGTTCAGTGTAGGTGAAACCTCTTAAAAACACAGAGAAAAATCAGCCTCCTTAGGTGGGGTGGGGGGAAGAGGAAAAGATGTATCCTTCCTCTTCTTTCTGCACTGGTGACAGAGTCCCTCTATTCATTCGTAATATCTTTTGTCTTTAGTTATTTTCCTCGGGGTTTGTGGAATCTGAAGAGTATAACCCAGATAATCTGGATATAAGGTTTGATGTGGCATCAGTATTGAAAGAACTCAAGAGAGGAAAGCGGCTGGTAAGAAGTTTCTCTCATAGTACTGAAGGTTGTCTGGTGTATTTTATGCTTGGAAAAGAAATGCAGGAAAGTACTTTTCCCTAATCTTAATAGATCAGGACAATTACAGGTTTACAGTTAGGAACATTGATTTGACATTATATTTGGTGAAATTTGATTCATTTTGTATTAAAATGAGTTGTTTTTTTCTGGCCTTTAAGTCCTCAGTTTAAGTTTCCTAAGAGACTTTTGTCAAGGACTAAGCCAGTGCCTGAAACAAAATTACGCAGTCTGTAAGTGTAAAAGGAAACACCTGGTTTTAGCAGAAGGAAGGTTATTTATATGAGGTTTTCTTATTATCTTTATCTTCAGCTGCCCTTTACATCCTGTGTGGAACTCTTCTCATTACAAAGTTAGCCTAGAAAACGCAAACACAAGCGCTGATACCGGTTGGTATGGAAATAATTTGGGCAAGATTTAGGGAAGGGGCCGGGGGAAGTTGCCCAGTGCCCTCTCACTACTCTTTGCACATCCTGCAAATTCATCAGTACGAAATAGAGGTAGGATAGCAAAAAGGTGGCTGAAGTAACGACCAGGGTAGGAATTTTCTGGAGTGAACTTGCCTGATGAGGCAGCTTGCCATGGATTTTTTCCCCCAGAGATTAGTATTTACCTTGTATGGTGTGATTTTTTTTCAGTAGCTGTCTGATGCTTAACCTGAGACCCCTCATCCTGTTCCAGATGTGCAACTTCTGTCGCAAGAAAGGAGCCACCGTGGGATGCGAGGAAAGAGCCTGTCGTAGAAGTTACCACTACTTCTGTGCACTCTGTGATGATGCAGCAATAGAAACAGATGAAGTAAATGGAGTCTACCGGTATTTAACCAAGTATTTTCTAACTAATTATTGTCAGAAGTTTGGTGATGGTGTCAGGAAGAGAGACTTCAAAATTGTGTGGTTTTTAAAGTTGTTGTTTGGTGTTTGTTTTGTTTTTTAAAAAAAAAGAAAATATGGTTTCCTCTCTTAAAGTGAGACTTGATCCTCTGGTTGCAAGCAGCTGGGGGAAATGTTTTCCTTTCATGGGAATATATCACAGTGGTGGGAAGGAATCTATTCCGTGTCTGAGTCTGCCATACACCTGAAAGATCACTAGGCCAAAACTGAGGAAGTCAGTCCTTACTGGCTATCTAGTTAGTCTTTAGGGACTAAGGTTTTTGTTCATGTCGCTCAAATTCTCAATTTCTTTTGGTTCAGAAGCTTCAGTAAATGTGGTCTGACCGCAGAGCAGGCTCTGGCACTTCTGGATCTGTTCACAATAGGCAAATTCTGGTAACTACTCTCCATATGCTGACAGGAGTTTTGCATTCCTACCAAAGACCTTATATTTCAAGTGCATTGGTAGCGTTAACACACTCAAACACACTTCATGTAAATTTATGGTCCTGATTACTCCAGTCCTGGTGCCTGCTGCCCTCGGGCTGCTTGTGTTGCTGTTAGTAGATAGAACAAGTTATTTGGAGGATGAGGGTGAAGGGGTTGAGAACTTGGGACTTTAGGGACCTCTTGAAGTGCTGGTTGTACTAAAGTCTGAGGTGCATAAGAGCTCCAGTGTCCATTTGTGTGTAAGGCCAGAGAGATCATAGGCCACATTAGTCTTGGATCAGTCTGGTAGACCATGTGATTGCTACTTGATTTGGGAAGACGTGGGCAAGTGCAGTCCCTGGCAGCACTGGAAGGTGAGTCTTTTTGTGTCCAAGGAGTGGTTGAACGTATAGTTTGATTCGGTGGTTTTCTGAGCTGGTGAGCTTGGAGATTTGGAAGAGTGACCCTTAAAATTGCCTTGCATTAAGTCACTTTGTGAGACTAGCTGTATAGAAATACAAGAAACTAGGTTATAGCAACCTGCACTGGAGATGAAAAGGGGCTGGATTACAGAAAGATGGCGAGGCAGATTTCAGGGATTTGAACCTAAAGACTTTGGCACAACATAAAATAAATAAATAAATGAAAAGTAAATAAACCACAAAATCTGTAGCCAGTGGTTTTCAATTCTGAGCTGCCATCGTTGTGACGATGAGGAGTGATGATCAAAAGAAGCAGAGCAGGAGGAAGAAGCAAAGGCTTGTGCTGCTGTGGGAGTGGCCAGTGAGAGTAGAGGTGCGGAAACAAGTGCAACTTGCAGTGCCATCTTCCAAAATAGGATAGTAGGGAAGGGCTTCCAAATAAAGTGGCCTGAGTAGTAAAAGGTATTGTCTCTTCGAACTTTAGAAGATGTTGTTGTACTTAGGAAGGTTGTTTTCAGCTGGGAAAGAAGAATTAAAGGGAAGAGTGGGAAAAAACCCAACCTCCCAAGGGCAATTTTAGAGATTTGGGGATGTAAATATGGTGCTTCCAGAACTTAGCTTTCTGCTTGAATTGCTAGGTGTGCTTATATCTGTTGTTTTGTGCACCAAAATTAATTTCATGTGAAAAAGTTGGCTCATTGAGGAAACGGATTATGTTTCTAAGGTCAGTGCTTCTATTTTCTTAAAAGAATGGCAGTAATTAGAAGAAAAAAAAAAGTCTTAGTAAATGCCATTCCCTTTAAAAGTTGCTTCTGAATGCTTGAGCATTAGTCTTGGCAAATAGGTTTGTAATGAAGATATCAGCTAGACCACACTCTCGACAAGGCAATTTTGCTTAAAAAGTGATTTGGGATCCTTCTGTAAGAAAGGCATATCTTAGATGCTGGTTCATGTTTGCTACTCATTATTTTATCCAGAAGACAAGGAATATTTTCAGCTGTATTTGTTGCATTTTGCCTCTGCCAAGGAATTTGCATCGCTCTCCTGGAACCAGAGAAAATATTCCCATCTCACTGAAGTCTTTATGGAACAAACGTATTGAGCAGCTTTAAGCTACTGGATCTCAAACTGGGTGCCCTATTTCTTCAGGATTTGGGGACCACCTCATCAGCACAGTGCAGCGAAAAGGGAGGGACAGAGAGATCTCTAAGCAATTAGCTGGTACCATGCGTGGCAGTGCAGTGCCCCGTGGCTGCGCCAGCACATCCTGCAGGGCTTAGAAATCCAAGCTGACTGGTAAGCAGAGATGTCAGAAGAGGTTCTGGATCTGGCCTGAGTGGTAGAGGGCAGGTGGGCAGAACTGCGGTCGCTACGATCGAGCGACGTCAGTCCAGCAGTATTTCATCTTCTTCCTTTTAATGAGCTGTTTCAGTAAGAGGACCTCCAACCCAGTAGTCACCACACCAGAGGAAACGTGTCTGCCTCAGGATTTGAACAGTGAACAAGTCCAAACACAGCGGGGTTAAAAGAACTGGGTATTTAAAGCTGCAGTGTTCGGAGTCCTCTGAGGCTCTAAAAGTACAAATGGAAAAGCTTCTGCATGTATGTGACTTGGATGCAGGTGCTTTCCTAGGTGGGTAATGCTGAGCAAAAATCCTGGTAATTCATTTTTATGCGTCTTTCAGATGATGTTCGATGAAAAGAGGGGAAAATATCTGTTAAAATCAGTCAGCATAACTCTGTTTATATATTTATTAATACTTTTTCTCTTTTTCTTAAAATTGAACTTAAATTTTAGAGTGTTCTGCCCAAAACATGACCCAGGCAATAGGACCAATCACTATGGTGAGTTTCTTTAATGGCTTCATTGATTTCATTTGCTTTAAAACTTTCCATCCTACAGTCAACTCATTTGAACAAAATAAGTATTACTCCACCTTTATATTGTGAGGTGGATTTCTATTCTGGAAGGAGTGGTTTGGTTGAGATCCATGCGTATGCACAAAACTGGAGAAAGGTTTTTTTTGAAGTAGGAAATGTTTATATTTGATCTTCCTCAAAACTGATGTAAAACACCCTGGACCCAATCCTTCATGGAATTGCTCTGCCTCTGTGTGGGCAGGTAGGCCCAAGCAGCTTGTAAAACCCACGTGACATGAGAGCCACGCTAACGAGTGATGCACAAGTGCTTGGTTTGCAGAGAGGGTTGTTACAGGAGGGGTCACCTTGGGATTTTGATCAGGAGTTAAGTTCAAACGTTCACATTTGCATCATTGTATTCACTGGTAGCAGGAGTTTTTTAAATAGGGCCTTTCATTCTGAAGGATCCCAAAGAGCTTTTAGAGTGTCACCAAAGGGTTGTGCAACCTCTGTTTTTAAGAATTGCTTCCTTTGCTACAGAAATGCAGCTTAATTTGGCAGTCCCCATCCTCGCTGAGGTCATCAGGAATCTCACTGAATTAACCACTGAAAGCTGTAACTTCCTTAACTGAACACACACGGTCCTGCTCAAAAGCGGGTGGGTCCTGAACTGGCCTTCGCTTTGAAGGGAAGCTCTGTCAGACCATGAGAGCTAACGCTGTGTGGTGTGCTCCCACTGAAGTGGGGCAGACTTGGGCTGATCTTGACAAAGTCTGGCCCCACCCTGATGCCACTCAGGGGGGTGGGTTAGATGATTGCCATTTAAAGTTTTAGCCATAGGGTCTGGAACTTCTTAGCCAGACGTAAGTCTGTTTAAAACCTGATATTGCCGTGGGTTACTAACCAAATGCAGCTTCTTATTTCACCTAGTAACTTTACTTTTTACTTACCTGTATTTCTGAGGCTTAACTCTCCCTTTTTAAAATTGATTTGTGTTCTAATGTTTGTCAGTCTGTTGAGCCTGTGTGGGGTCCCAGGCGGTCTCCTGCCCAAGTACTAGACAGGGCCAGGATTGCTTTGTTTCCAGTGTGAGATGAAAGTAAAGCATTAGGTCCAGCCCTGTAGACCACCTCCTTCATAAAGAAGACTTGAATCTTAGGAAGTTGAAGGTTTTGATGTCTTCAAGTGCTGCATGTGCAGTGTATGACCTGTTCCCCGAGAAGAGTTTTGTCCTAGGGGAGATGTTCCAGAGGCACTTGATTTGGACACCCTCTGAAGGCTGACTGCATTCTGCTGGCAGTGTCTGCCCTGCCTCCCGAGTGAGCTGCTCCCACCTCTGTCAGAGTGTACCCCAGGAGCTGGGCAGCAGCTGTGAGCTGGGTAAATGGCACCTGATTTCCCAAGCCCAATGTGTCTGCCTCTGAGCAGCTCTGAGGTGTGCGTGGCACTCAAAAGAGCCAGGGCTATCTGCTGGTGAGTTGGCTGAAGTAGCAGGTACTCTGCCTGGCCTGCTCCTGGCCCGTCTGGAGCTGTGTTTGCAGGTCTGAACAGGATGGGGCTGACAGACTGGGATGGAAGTGCTGCGACTCCATGGTAGAGTTTTAACTTTTCAGGATCCCACCCAGGTGAAGTAGCTGAGCTGTTCCTCTGGGGCAGGCTGAGCCGGCACTGGGCTCTGTGGGAGCAGGAGCTGGTAAAAAAGGGCTGCCTCTCCAGGCTTGTTTTCTGTGGTAGCTTGGAGAAAATGCGGTCAAGGACCATCCCTTTGTTCTTGGTCCAGACAACATTCCTGTGTTGGAATGTCAGGGCCCTTCTCTGCAGTTGGAAGGGCATAGGGTACCTCAGGGCCCACGAGGTCTCCTTGCAGCTCTGTGGAGCAGGGATGGGAGAGCAGTTTGGACTTAGAACTTGGGCTCCAACCTCTTCTTAACTGGATGTGCCCAGAGTAAAGGCTGACAAATGCAGAAGAGTGGAGAACTCTGGGAAGCAAAAAGAGTTGTGCTGCTTTTTGGACTGTGTTCCTCTTGTTTTATAAGGTGTCCCTAAAGCAAGCATCAGGAAGAGCTGCGAAAATCCTACCATAGACCAAAGACATTGTGCTAGGCAGCAAGGAACACTCTGTGCCTACACCAGCGTCTCCTGGACTGCTCCAAGTTGGGCCAACCCCACTTTCTTTTGGGTGAAGCAAGAGGCTATGACTGCCCTTCAGCCCCTGAACAATGCAAATGTACAGCACCAGTACCCAAAAAACCAGAACTTAATATCAACAGCCTTCCTGGACCAACAGTAATTCCTCACTCCTTCTAATAGGATGATTTCTAACAGGAAAAAACCTTACTAAGTGCTGTCCAGAGGATAAAGAATGGGAAGGGGGCTGTTGTGGTGTAAGCCCAGCTGGCAACTAAGCACTGTGCAGCTGTTCACTCCCCCGCCAATGGGATGGGGGAGAGAATCAAGAAGAATAAAGGTTGATAAAGACAGTTTAATAGGACCGAAAAGCAAGACAATATTATAACAAAATAATTAGACCATACAAACCAAGCGCCGCACGATGCGATTGCTCACCAGCTGCCCAGTCAGTCCCTGAGCCTTGGCCCGCCAGCCCCTGGCCAGCTCCCCCAGTTTTTTTGCTC
>JANIJG010012090.1:54073-66007 GCA_024611175.1 Megaceryle torquata | reverse complement strand
AAACAAACCAAACAACAACAACAACCAAAAAAACCCCAAACAAACAAACAAACAAACAAAAAAACCCACAAGAGAAACAAAAAAAAGAGTAAAATAACTGTGTCTCTATATTTGTTTTCAAAAAAGTACAAGGACTTATTTACTGTCATTGAGAACAGTGACTACTGAATTAAAGAAGTACCAAAATTATTAGTAGCTTTTATACTCATCTGTATTTCAGTGTGTTCAATTTTCTAATAATCAGAAATAAGCTTTCTCAAATAGGACTTATTCTACCACAATTGTGATTTCTTAGTCTGGATATTACTATATTTTTCTATGTATAAGTGTATGTATCACAAGATATATACAGTTAATAAAACTACAGGGCTATTGAATAACTAATTCATTGTCATCACCAGTTCTCAAAGTTTTCACCACAGTTCAGAAATCGATATTGTTCCAAACATCTTTTTAATGCTTATCAGAAGATATATTTGTGTGATTGATTAAATTATACCCCTCCAAAACACGTTGCCTTTGTCAAAACCTTTTAGATACATGGAACTACTATTTTTCACAACTCAGAATATTACTTCTCAGAAACAGAAAGAATGATGAGGTTAGATACTTCAGGAGAAAAATGTAGTCTTTGCAGAAAAGCAGGCCTAAAGAAGGAAAGGCTAAATTAATAGTGTGCATCTCATATGAGGCTCTTTGCATATACATGGCAGGGGGGGCTTCTGTTATAGTCCTTGATATGAATCACATACAGATGATATGAACTGCTAAGTGGTCAACAGTCTGGTGCCAGCTGCTGAATGCTCCCCTTTTCCTCATGTCAGCTAAAGGTTCAGGCATATGATGGTGGAAAGATAGAGAAACCTCTCAGGAAATAATTGGGCATGCTTGCAGGGAGGTTGCTGCCCAAGAGTAATTCACTAAGATTTACTGTTTGTTCACTGCAAAGACTTTTGTAGAAAAGATGACAAGCAGAAATAGATTTCAACATTTAGGCTATAACACTGGTTTTAGTGGCAAAGCCCACTCCAAGCTGAAGTGGATGAAGCCCTCGATCTCACTGATTGTGATAAAAGTTTATAAACTTGTAGACAAAAGCACCAAGTGTCATTTGAGAAACCAGGTGTATCCAAAACCTCCATTTGAGCTGGCATATATTGCAGAAGTCTTACAAGAAGTATGTCTACTTCTGGACCAGCAGAAGGACATACTCTAAAAAAATCAACTGAATTTCAAAATGCATTGAACACCATGTTATGGCAACTGAGCCATGTCGTAACTGTCTATCACAAGCCAGGTATAATAACAGAAGTGGTCAGTGATAGATTTCCAGAACTCAGTTTAGTTGCCCACACATAAACACTATGTGTAGCCACTACCTGATTATCTTGGGACAACTAAATCAAGGTCCTACACTTAGTTACTTCATTGTAGATACCTACAGTCTGGAGTTTTACTTGTGGAACAACTTAATCAATTACTTGACTGATAACTTTCTTTCAGAAAACATGAATTCTGGCTAATCTTTCTTTGAATACACTGAAAAGAAAATTGGAATGCTATAAAGAAGAGGAAGTGAGGTGCAATGAAGAAATGTTTTAAGAACAGCATTTTCAATGATTTGGGGAGTTATTTCTTCAGGTAAGTAGCTGTCTTTTTCCAAGCATGTATGAAATGCTTCCACTTATCTGTGAAGGGACTTTGCATAGGTGTCAGTGCAAACTTCATGTTCTTCACAAGTATCATTGTTCATCTTTTACAGACAGAAGTATTGCTAAAGTCATCCATCAGCACTTATTCTAGCAAAACTTCAATGCACTCAGGAAGCAGAAAAAATACATTTAAATATCTGATTTAATAAAGTTTTGGCATTAACCTTAGCCTTATACATACAGTTTACTATAATCAGATAAAATATAGAATAATACAAAAATTCTGTTTTCTAATGGAAAAGGGTACTGATGTATCAATCAAATTAGCTATCAGCTTCTGAAGCTTTTCTGTTGTGTGCTGTTATTGCTGAGTCTTGTAAAGGAAACTATTTTTCTTTAATTTTTCTCTTTGCCACTAGCACTCTTGCTGTATCTATCTCTAGCTATTACCACTAGTTATTTTGCTGTCTATTTCTACCTATTATATCTCCACGAACGTTCAGAATAATTTCTATTAATTCATATTAATTCCTTGATACTACATATTAAATAATCTCAATTAAAAAGAAACATTTATTTAAAAGTAGCATTTATGCCTATCATCTCAGCACCTCATTTTGATTCTTAGATAATAAAGGCATCTTAAATTTATCACATCATACTGGAGGATATTACCTCAAAAACTGCATGTCCATCTGCAATTTTCTCAAAAGTATTTACACAGTAGCAGTCCTATTTCAGATATGTCTTTACCTATGTTTCATACAATTTCTAGTTCCATTTTTTATGACGATTTCTAGAGCTGAAAAATCACTGCAAAACAGCAATTCCACTTTACAGGAAAATATAACTTCACTTAAAAGTTTTACATATTCTGATACATACACAAGACCTAAAGAAGTGAAAGGATTATGGTAATTGGTTTACCTTTAAGGAACTTAAATATTATTATTTTAAACAGGAAATTGATTTATGTAAAATTCTGTAGACTAGTGTCAAGAAGTCACTTTCACCTAACCTCTCAGACAATGAGTAAGTGCTTCGTCTGATCTACAACAAAGGCATCTACATCTGCTTTTATGTACTGCATTGGGGAGCTTTTAGACAAACGAGAAATAAGTTATTGTGGGAACAGAAACAAAACCCTAGCTGTCCCTTTTCCCATGGGAACACTTAGTTTACCCAGCTGAACTATCAGGAATTTTGTTTCTTCATTTCAGTTTTTCCCCTTCTGCACAATGGCATGACTTCAACAGAGACACCAATGTGCCTGTTTGTACTCCATGGCTCGAGAACTGTCAGACTCTCACAAGGGACTCAAGCATAAACACCCTGGGGACAGGAATAAAGAAGTTCCAGATATTCCAGTTCTGAAGTTCTGTTACACCTCTTAGAAAACAAATGTTTGTTGAGAAAATTTTGGCATGACAGCTTATGTTATAATCTTCTAAAATGCAAATTATGTCATAAAAAGTGAGATGTGGTGAAACTCCCTGGGTGGAGATAGGCACAATCTGATCTATGTAACCCTATCAACCTATCTTAAAAGGTGATGTGCCATTTCTTTTTACATTTTATCACAGACCAGATGTGCTTTGATATACAACATGTTTGAACAGGTAATTAATATTTTAAAGTGTCATTCTGGCATAATCTGTATAAGCATACTCTTGGAATGCACAACATCCTGTCAAATACAATTAAAAAAAAAAATCCCTCTAACTGGCTCATGTTCAGTGAAATGTCTATGAAGGCCTATATGGTTGTATATGATGTAAATACTTCTCTTTACTGAAGAAAACACTTTTTTTTTTTTGTCATTTGTGCTATTTCCTCCTTCAGAAAATTTTATTAACCTTCAAGCATTTTAATGCAGTGAAAACATATTTCCAATTAACAGCCTTTGGAAAAATATCAGTTACATCTATTTTCTTTAAAGTATTAAATTTATTCTTCAGTCAAAAGTCATACATAACCCCCCCTTAGAATAGCTTCAATGTTTTAAGTTATGTATCATTTTAAACATCAAACAAACTGTCTCCCACTGAAGAAAAGGAATGTAGCAATAATTTATCTTTGTAGGAAAGAAAAACAAAATTATATCTTCAATTCTGAAATAGTACTTAGTTTGAATAAATATTTAATATTTATGTAACTATATTTTGAGTAAATTATAGTTAAATGAGATATTCATACATTTATAACCTCAATGGCACTATTTTCTTAAAAGGTGTTTGTTAGAAGTGTTCCATCTACCAATTTTATTAACACTTATTCAGAAATTAAATTTCACTTTAATTTGGTGTTGATCCAAAAACTGGGACATCTGCAGTGAAGTCTTTCAAATAGTTCAGTTACAGACAAAATTTACAAAATAGAATCATTCAACTGCCATGCAATTCCAAAACAGCCACCTTTAGTCATAGCTGCAGCTATGGTAACAGAAATACAGAGCATCAAGGAACTAGGTGCAGTTTTCTCTGAAGCTGAAGCTGATATTGTTTTTATCTGAAATTGCAAAAGAGTAGGAGATACTATAAAGCTCAGTGGCTGGTTGCCATTCCATCTTTACCAGTTCTTTGACTTTTAACAGTTCACTGAGTGGAAGAATGTGGAAGTTCAATAACAACTTTTATAGCCAATATCTTCAGGAGCTTTTCTGCAACACTGGATATGGTACGGCTACAATCAAAGATCAACCATATAATTTCCTTTTTAATTAATTAATATTGAATTAATTAATTGAATATGATAAGCCATTCACTCCTTTTTATTAGAATAGTTTGTAGAGCTGCACATCTGAAAAACATACTTCGTAATGAACAGATCGATGGTGGTGTGACTGTATTAATCATAAATTGATCTCTGTTTTACAGGTCATGGACACTGGCATTATAGCTAAATGGAGGCAGAGCTGAATAGTTTTGAAAGCTAAATATTTTCTACAAAAGAACATACAAAAGACAATGTCAAAGCAGGGTGAACAGAAAATAAATATAAATCCAAGAGAATAGTAAACAGTTATATTTGAACAACTTATCCTAGTAACAAACCCATACTTTTCTAGAGTATGGGTTTGGTACAGTAGCAGTATATAGTACATTTTATAAAAAATGCTAAATGGCAAGTAGTGATGCATGTTGTATTTTGCAGGAGGAAAACTAAGGTTATAAGTAATTTGCCCCATACCACACAATATGTAAGAATTTTAGATCTCTGCTTCCAAATTATGTGCTAAAACTCTTTAGATGTTAAACACGTCAGATGAAACATTCTCTAAATTGCTTATTTATGTCTATAGATTACAAAATAATCTATCTCACTTAAAGTATAGATATTCTGTATTGCAGGCAGTAGTTTAGAGAATTAAACTACACTCAGTTTTCTCAGATAGTATTATTTAGTCATAACTTCCCATTTTGATTTGTGTTAGCTTTGTAATCAGGCGTTCGCTCAGAAGATCTTGAAATCAAACATGTATTGTCCTTGGCATAAATTCAGTAATTTCCAAAGTCCTGCTTGAATCTGGTCATCTGGTTTATCATTCTGGAAAGGTACTGAATATTATCCTGTTCAGTCTTTCCCAAATGTATTTCAAAACCAGTTTTTTCCTACTCAAAATATACTCTATCTAAGGATCTTGGGTTGACTTCTATGTTTAATAAAAAAGTAGATATGTATCGCATGCAATGGTCAGCAGCAACATGTTGATTCATTAGGAATCACACAGTATTGCTGACTTTCACAGATGCATTCAGTTACATTGTCATTCTTTAAATATTTTATAAAGTCTCTACCATAGACATGTTATTATTTACATAGTCACAATTTAAAATTATTTTTTAGGATGCAGTAGAGAGCCCATCAGTCATGTTTTTATTTTGTTTTGGTTTGGTTTTTAACTGTTTTTATTTGTCTTCTAAAAATCACAGACTATTTTTGCAAAAATGAGTTTCATATCCCAGTGTACTCATGTCTTGTCCATATGACTACATATTCTGTAATTTGTAACTCTCTTATTTTTTTTAGTGAGGAAAGAAAGGAAGCAGGGGCAACTGCTGACATATATCAGCCTAGGGTTTTTTTTGTTTTCGTTGGTAGGTTGGGTTTTTTGTTGTTGTTTTTGTTGGGTTTTTTTTCCCAAATTAATTAGTTGGAAAACATCTAAAAAACCTAAGGACAATACTTTTCCCCATGTAAAGAGGAAAAAGTATTTATTTTCAGTACATAAACATATGTGGACACACCTAGTCTGAATGAGTTATATGAGTGAAGCAAATGGCACTAGTAAACAAAAACCTCTTAAGTGACACGACTTTATTTTCTTACTGGCACCAGGAACTCCAATTACAAAATGGCTCTAAATTACAAATAAAGCAAAAAAAAAGTTGAATCACATCTTTTGTAGAAAATATGTGATAAAGGAGGAAAAGTTGACAGTCACTGGACTCCTTTCTGTATCTGCTGTTACATCAATGTAAAGTATAGCATTAGATTATGAATAATCTCAAGAGCAGTCTTTCAAAAGAGATCCCTTTATTAAGGACTTTGTCATTTTTCTCAAAATATGGTTTGCTCCACCAAATTATGATTTAAGCAGTTTTGTCATTGAAATAACTGTGCATTTTCTGTAGTAAACAGTTATGTATTGCTGGAATGCTATGTTGAAAAGTTTACAGCTTTCATCTTCGATGCACTTGCATTTCAGAGAAACATGAACTCAGTTTATCATACAAAGTTTCTGAAGTCCTTCCTTGTGGAAGACAGGTTGTACATAAACATAAGATGCTGTATCACAAAACAGGAGGATTTTTCTTTTATTTATATTAGACTCATATTTCTGGGGGAAATCCTGGATCCCAATGAAGTAAATGGGAATGTTGCCAGTGATTTTGTTAGAGCTTGAATTTGACTTCTCTAATTTTTTTCCTCTTATTTTTCTCAGGCTCCTAATTTACTTATTGTTTATTGTCCTTCCTTTACAAATTGTCCTTCAGGCAGAAAGAAGGCAATGTATCTGCAAACTCATTTTGCATTTCCATTAAGGACTAGACCACAAAGACAGCTGGTAATGTCACTGCTTGTCTGTACCACATGTAGCTTTCTAGCTCCTGCCCTCAGAATCTTACAGACCTTAGTGAGCATTTTTGTTAAACCCTTTTCTTTGATTTTACGTCTGAATTGCTCCTTGGTGGAAAGTACTGGCTTACTCTATTCTGATAAAAATAGGTGGAAGATGACTCTCGGTTTTTATATCATCATTTTGAAAATGCTTCATCTGAACAACTATGGCCATGTTACATTGTAGACATATCTGTAATAGCTGCTAGAGTCCAGTTCATTCTTCAATAGATGTCTAAACTGGGTCACAGGAGTTAAGGAGTTTGTATCAGACTGAATGAGATAAAGGTCAGGAATGGTGATATGCACCAAATAGTAGAGCAGGGATGTGGTTTGCTCAGTTTGATCAGTTTGCTCCAGTGTCCTATTATACTAGATAAATATGAAAACTTGAATTTATTTTAAATTATTGTAAACCAGACCTGTGACTGTTATGAAAAAAAATTAATGAGAATAATTTTTAATATATGTGTATTAAAACCAAAGCCAAATGTTGAAGGAACAATTTCTTCTAAATTTAACCTATTATACATTTATTTTCACACTTTTTTTTTTTACAGCACTTTTCCCTCCTAATACTTCTGTAATGTACTTCCTACTGCATGTTTTGCCCCTAAGGAACAATAGTTTTCTAGTTCTAAATTCTGTACTGTATTTCTTGATTCAGTTTATGTGCTCTCACCCCAGGTTGTCTCAGGATAATACTGCTCATCTGCCCAGCTGTACTACCCTGACTGTGAGGTACTGCAAAGGCCTTACCAACCTCACTAGCTATGCTTCTACTGATAGATAAAACAGAGACATACATGATCCACTTTCCAACTCTGAGGCCAAATACATGGCCTAACTGGGCCATGCCCACACTATACTTGATCCTACCTGTCCTATGTGTCCCCCTTATATTTATCATATAATTGGAACTGTCTGCATAGGTTTTTTTGTTGTTAAAATGGACAGAAATCATTTGAGTGCTGTGGTGGAGTCTATGGGCACAGCTTTCTCATAGCGTGATACTGAAGGTGTGAATGAATGCCTGCAGGGACATTTCAAGGTGTGAAGCCCACAGGCATAAATCTGAGTGATTAGGTAGGCTACACCACAGTCAGGAGCTAATCTTGCCTTCTCCCTCCACTGCTCACAGTTCCCAAGGGACATCCAGCACAGCCCCTGCACAAACTGTGCCTGAATGAGGTGCTGGAGAGTACAGCAACTGCTTGCTTCTCAGGCTTCTTATAGAAGCATAGATACACTCCCCGAACCAGTAAAATTTCAGAGCTTATATTTGTCTTTAGAGAAAATAACCTGAGGTTTTCTCTTTTTAAGAAGTTCCAGGATTTTTCCCAACAGAAACATCAGTTGCAACATAAAACATCTGTCCTGCAGGAGAAGAGGAAAGGACAACCCTTGAAATCATATAGAAAGACTGTTGGGAACTGTCAGTTTTCCCACCACTTTGCACATTCTTTGAAAGTAGATGACTCAAAAATGAGCTCAAACTCTGCCCGTAGGATAACAGCTTAACTCGTTGTTCCATTCAGGCAAAATATAATTTGTTCAGCTTTATAAACCACAAGACTCTTTAGGTCTCCACACTCAAAAAATCATTAAAGTACTTTCAGATAGAAGTTAATAAAAAGTAGTGCAATATATAAATATCCAGGATCTACAAAAATATCACATTACAAAGCACAGGTCTACCCTGATGTCTTATTTAGATTACACAAACTGTTGAACCTCTAAACTCCAAATTATTAGAATATCCCAAGGTTCGTCTGGCATTGCTAACATACCAATAACATTGAACTGTTACTTCCATACCTGAAGTCAAGTCTTCTCTACTACTAAATAAAACATCTTAATATACAATCTTTATACTGGCATCTATGTGGCTTAATCACAACAAATCTCACAGCTATACATTTTTTTTTTTTTTAAGTAAGCTGAAATAAATCATGTAGATGTTAAGTACTTCTGAAAATCTCTTGGAAGCATAGTGGTTACTGATTTTCAAGTTTTTTCAAGAACGGACATCAATGGTGGTGAAGCTTTATTAAGACCTATAAAGCACATATAAACCTTGAAATGCAGATTATAATCTTGACGTTTCACTGGCCTGCCTTATTGCTCTAGCATGCTCCTCTGTGCCTAAATAGCCATCAGCATACAATAAACAAGTAAGCCTGGCTAATTGCGAACTGAAAATGCTATGAAAACATAGTAGTGAAGACATCATTTAATGCTGGCATATGCACAATCCATCATGCTAATTTTATTTGTTCATTAAACAAAATCATCACCTTATCACTAATGGTTGGAAATATATACCAAGACGTGTCACATTTAACCTCAGCAGACTCTTTTTTTTTTTTTTCTAGCTTTTGTTAGTCTAGCTTCTGATTTCCAGTATCCAATTGCTAGTATACTTCACTAATTTAACTGAAATGTGCACAAAGACTTAGTGTGATGGAAAAGAAATTCTTCTAATTTAAACTTGCACAGCATATCTGTTTTATTAATAGGTGAGCAGTTATTAGAAGTTATATACTTATCATTTATTCAGGAATGTATCAAAGTATATGAATCATGGAGGGAGGAAAGGATATAGTTCCCATTTCCACAGTTTTAATATAGATAAACTGAATTTATCAGATTTTATAAATCTAACCTCTTCCAATGTTTTATTTCTGCACAACTGTTCATATTTTCCTCAAATTAAGTTTTTATTTATATATGAACCTCATAGAAAGTTATGTTAAATTAAAAAAAATATGGGTTACTAGATGCCTTCATAAACAGAGCTAGTCACACTTTTATTTGCTTTTATTAGTTTGCTGCATCAACACAGAGAAGATTATTTTTGAAAGGTACAGTTTCATACTGCCAAAGAAGCTCCAGAGAAGAATATATAATTTCAAAACTTAAGTCCATTTCATAAGGAGATATTCTTTGAATGAAGTTTGATTTTACAGGTCCAACTCCAATGTCAAGACTACTATCAGGAAAATGCTGATTAAATTACCTTTAAAATACTTTTCACAAAATAATTTGACCAGAAAAATATTAATGCATTATAATAATAAGCATATAGAAAATTATAGTAACAAGCATACTGAACTATATCCCTTTACATGTTTCTTTTTCTGTTTTATGTTTTTATTTGCAATGTATTAAACATTGAGTTCAAGTTCTCTTTATTCCAGAAGTTACAGAAGGTTGCTCAATACAGCATAAAGATAGATAAATACATATGGATTTGAAATTAATAATTCTAAAAATAGATTAGATTTTCAATAATCATGCCTGCATATAACTATCTATTAGGAATGCAATAATTCATAAAATGAAATACAGCTTTAGTGATGTTTGGATTGATAAATATTTTAATCTCTTTCTCACAGGTAAATAGTGATGTACTGTTAATGTCATTTAGCTACAATTGCTAATTTCAACTTCTTTTCAAGTACATACAGTAATATTTTCTTTATTATTTTTGCTTCCCTGCACAACATAACTTTGGTTAATAAAAATGAGGAAGATATGATATGCCATATTATCATTCCGCATAATACCTTGTTGTTTACGTAAATTTCTAAGTTGCTTAAAACAATCATTGAAGAGTTATGCTTTTGGTTTTTATTTATTTATCCAGGTAGTTTACATGTGGATTTTGGGAAACTGGAACTCCTCTAAATCTTAGGTCAGAGAAGAAAAAAAAAAAAAAAAGAAAAAAAGAAACGTTGTCCTGACCATCTTTCTTCTGTTTCTAGGAGAGCCCTTTGGTTTAGATTGTTAAATGGTAGACATTATATTACTGTTACATATATGAAAGAATGTGGTGTGGATAGTAATGGGACTCTGCAATTACACAAAGGAAATGTTTATTTATTTCCAGAAAGAATGAATGTCAAGAAAATGTCCTAAAAATCTACATTATAAAAGCTATGAAGCAGAAGGTAGTAAATTTCCACCTTATGAGCATTTCCACAGGATCCCAGCACATTCAAGCTCATTGAAGAACACAGATCAAAAATTAAGGTTCACCACTATTATTTCCTAACTTCCAGGTTTTTGACTTTGCAAATCTCAATTAAATTATTTTAATTTCTTTTTCATGTATAATATGTTATAAAGGAAGTAACTGGATCAGAAAGGAGTTAATAACTACATCATTGCAACTTGTTTGCTCCTGGGCAACTTTTACATGTAAAAGTGGAAGTAGTTAAATTTAATTTTTTTCATTATAGCAGCAGGGACAGCTCACCCTATTACTGAATGAAGCCCATGACTAATGAACAATTTAATTGATCAAATTATCATGCAAGCATTCAAAAATCTTTAAATTTGGATGTTATAATATATCCTCTTTTAGTCATCTTCTATTTCTAATTATTATAGATTCTATTATTTTTTTTTAGCTTCTTCTGATAACAGTCAGAAGCTTTATTTCCTCCCCCTTCACTTCAAATGAAAACTTTTTTTTTCATGTATCCTCAACAGAGAGAGACTAAGAAAATTTGAAGACTCTGTGAGATCTGAAATACAATCAACAATAGAAACAGCTGCTTTTTTTTTTTCTTCTTCCAGTGGTAGTCTAGTAAATTATATAGACAGATTTGGGGCAATTAGCTGTCTCTCTCACAGAAAATGCAATAGTTATATGACTTCTGGATGGACACATATCCAGCACAAGTGAACTATTAAGTGAAATAAAGTCTTCACTAGACTCACATGTTCAGCATGTTGATCTCAGTTTGCTCCATCAATTATCTGAATGTAAGACATGTACTCACACTCCAGAGACAAAGAAAGCACAGCCAGTGTTAAGATGGACTGAATGTCACCATGGATATATAAAGAAGGAAACTTTGTGTCCCCACCAAGTAAGGTAATACTGAGATCTGGATACATATTAGCTTCAATACATCTGAAACTACTACTCTGCAAACACAGTAGATCACAAGGTGAGTCCTTGTTTTTATGTTATCACCCTCATGCAAACTAATTCATAACTTACAAAGTAGATATGACTATATCTACCCACAAAACTGTCTTTCTTATGTCCTTAGATCATTATAGCTGTAAAAATCCTACACCTACAGAGGTAACTTTTCAATGAATTAAGTCTGGATGACAGTACTTAAGCAGTTTATCATCTGGGCTC
>JANIJG010012090.1:31342-53993 GCA_024611175.1 Megaceryle torquata | reverse complement strand
ACCCCCACCTCCCCCAACACCCAATGTAACAATTGCATTACTTATATTCCTCCCTGTGTTTGGAGGAAGGCTGCAGGATCTGCCAGAAGTCTGGATGCCCTGGGAGAGGAATTAAGAACATGCCGTGACCAATGTATGGTCAGTGCCACTTACTTCTTTAAAATATGGGGTAAATCTAACTTCTCTCTCTATATAAAATATATGTAATTACATTAAAGATATTAGAAACAACATACATGATTTCATTTAAATTGATTTAATTTAGTGAAAACCTATTTTGAAGGCCCTATGACTGAAAAAAAACCCACAACAAAATACCGTTCATAGGAATGAAGAAACAGACAGGTAAAGCCAGCATTGCAGTGCTCTTTGAAAATGTGGGCACAGAACTTCCTTTAACTTTCCTCTTTCAGTTCTGCAGCCAAAAATTCATACTAAGGGAATGAGAAGGCCAGATTCTGAGCTCCATTTTAATAATTTGTCAAAGGCAGCTATGCGGTCCTTTTCATGGTTATTTTTAACCTTCTAACACGCTGGCCTTGTGGTCTTTCTTTTCAGCCTGCTGCTCTCTTTTCCACTAATGACTTCACTTGTTATTTGTTGCGAGGAAATAATGCAGTATTTGATGCAGGGACATTAAGGCTTCAACAAGAAAGCCTCTGAAATGAAAAATTAAATTATGATAGTTTAGAAATTAACTATTAAAAACAAGAATAGCCATTGTTTCTGATCAAGTTTTATATTTAAGAAAAGCTCACAATCTCTGCTAAGACAGATGTAAATTATATGGGGATATCTAGGGAAAATTCTCATATTGGAGTAGTGCAATACAGAAATGCATATATAGGTAAAACATAATTCTGCACACATTTCTATAGAGACAGATAAATTTGAGATACAGTCCACAAGGCATTCTTGAGGGAAATCACTGTCGTCATTTAAAAGTAATTAGACACTGGACTGAGGAAACTAAATCCAAGGTCTCAAGCCTGAAATAATAAAGTGTGTTGTGTGACTTTTGGAATGAAAATGTCAGCTGAATTAAAGGAACATTATTTCATATGAAATTTCTATTTCATAGAATCATAGAATGGTTTGAGTGGGAAGGGACCTTAATGACTATCTATTTTCAACCCCCCTGCCATGGGCAGGGACACCTCCCAGGAGACCATGTTGCTCAGAGCCTCATCCAGCCTGGTCTTCAACACTTCCAGGGATGAGGTGTCCACAACATTTCTGGGCAATCCATTCCAGTGTCTCACCTCCCTTTTGTTCTCCTCAGGAAGTCCACAGAACTTCACATCAGAAAAAGAAAGAAAAAAAACCAAACAAAAAAGGTGTTCTGTAATTTAACTGTTGAAATAGGTTCATTACCTGATGATATCTTTCTTTCTCTACATCATATGTAAATGTATTGATGTTCTAAAAACAGAAACTTTGCTAGAAAGCAGAATTTATTCAATTAAATTTATTGGGCTCTAAAAAAGGAATATAATTAATGGATACTCTGCAAGATACTGAACAGTATCTTCATTTCAAAGATACTGTAGCTAAAAAAAGCGAGAAATGCCTTTATTACATTAGATACAGGGCTCTATGCGAATACGGCCAAAAAAGGCTTTTTGCTAGCACCAAAAATTGATAAAATGGAAGACTGCTACTTGCCTACCTCAAATGAAAGCAGATGAGCTCTTGATGAGTGACAAAAGGGAGAAATGCAAGTAAGATTTTCTTATCCTGTATCCTGTTTCAGTTTCCTGCTTCTAATCCAACAAGTTTTCCCCTAGACCAAAATTTGTAAGTATTTCTACTCAAGCTGCGTCATGGTCTGTGTAAGAATTAGCTTTGAACCTACATACATGTTAATACCCCCTGGAAATTCCTACTACTCTCGTGAAATATACTGTTTAGAGATTCAACATGTTTAAGCATTTAAGGTTTCAAATAGGTCTGATCTGGATGGATTGACAAGTAGAATCTCTTGATAATCAACACATGATCTGCTCCAGATTGTGGAGATCCTTCAAAGACATCTTTCCACACACAGAAAAAAAAAAAAAAAAAAATCTGAGTAATCAGGTAAGAAAAATAATTTATAGCAGAAATTACTCCATAATCTTGATTACCTACAATTTACCAATGTAAAAACTATAGAGATTTGTAAATAATTGTGGTTAATAAACTGTTTGCCTCTTCTTCCCCCAACATGTTTTGAATTAAGAACATATATTGAAGTAAAAAATTGTTTAGAAAGTTAAACAGCAATCATAACTTGTTTTTATACGACAGAATTTTCATCTTGAGTAATACCTTCCTCTGCAAAACCTTAAAATGATTTCCATGGGATTATGGTGGATTAAGTGACTGTTCATGGTAAAACTGGCAGAATTGGGTCCTAAGAGATTTCCTGTGCTATGCTGTGATCTCTGAAGAGAAGGAGTAGTAATTACACTACTAAAATTATTAAAGTTAAACAGGATTTATCACTTAATATATACTTTAAGAAACATTTCCACACTGGCATTGGAATAGACAAGATGGCTTAGAACTACGTCTTTTTCTCATGTCTAGTTCATTTTATACTTTCAACTTGATTTATGTCAAAGGTATTGTTGTTTAGTTTTATCTCTAACTTAAAAAAAAAATCATTATTTTCATTACTGGAATATATTAAAATTATTGGGTCACACAACAAACTCATTTACATATGGGTTGAGGTTTTTTGATTGCTTGCTTTCATTTGGGTTTTTGGGGGGAGCTGGTGTTGCAGGAGGAGGGAGACAGAAGAATGTAAAACCATGGACCATGTGATGGTAAAAAGTAGAAATTGGAAAATTATACTTTGATTTTTTTTTCATGAAAAGAAAATATAACTCCTCACAGAAAATGGGACATTTGAGATACTGAACGAAGTGAATTTACTTAATACATCACACCAGTAGTGAAATATCAAATTAAATAACTTGACACCCCACCCACTGTAAATATTTGCAATGTTCAGTAACTTCAATTTCCTTTTATCTTATCTGCTCTCAGAAATTATTCAAAACACTTTCTCCAAGATTTTTTACAAGAAGTAAAGCATTGTTAAGTGTGCATCAAGAGCACTTTAGCGACCTATGAAACAATAAATACTCTAACAAATTGTCTGTGGCCCTGATTTCATTCATATTTCTTTATGATCCTAGTTAATACACAGGAAAAAACACATACCTTGCAAACTGAAATCAAACAAATAAGTCTATGAACCTAGGTGACCTAAAATGTCCTTATTCTTGTCTTCTCTTCCTTACTTTTCCTTTATGTTACTGGTTTTGTTTTGAGGATTTTTTTTGGTCACTTTAAATAAGCCTATTAGTGTTTGGGACCCTATTATGTTTTTTTGTCTCTGGTTACATCTGCTATAATCTATAAAAACATGCATAAGCTATAACAACATACTGACCCACATTTAAATATGAGATGGTGTTGAAGGACAGCTTTTCTGGAACTACTGTAAACTGGAAGGCATTACTTGTGAGTTCAGTGGTGTGACTCAAGAAGTGGAATCTGCCTGTGAAGAGCAAGAAGACTGACACGTTTAAGGGCAGATGTTTCATTAAATAAAATGCCAGTGAAAAAGCACAAAGATGCCTAACTAGGAAAAGTTAACCTCAAATCACTTTTGCTTTTATTTCAATTTCCTTTATTCACCTTAGTCCAACTCTGCTTTCCAAAAAATCACAATAATTCTATCTTACTGAAGGAGATTTGTATAATATATGTGTAAAATATGTATGAAATAATTTCTTCATGCACAAGAATCACAGAATTATAGAAACATGGAATAAAGTGGAAAAATCCAAGAGTTAGTGCATAATTCTGCTAGAAACCTTGGTAAAATATGGTGTGTAATCACAAGTGTATGCCACCTGGTATGTGTTCACAATCACTGTTACTGCATGCAAATCAGCTGGTATCATATAAACACACTCCTGAGTATGCTATTTCCTCATCTGCATGAACAAACTTGAGTCTCAAACATACAAAACTTTTCTTCTTTTTTTCAAAATGCACATTGGATTCTCACACCTGCTTGAATCTCTGACCCTTAGAGACCTATTCCTTTTTTTTAATAGCCTCTGCAGATTTTTTTTTTTTTTCTCACAGTTCTTTATTTATATTCTTTGTCTAGCGTTCTGCTTCTGGTTTAATTTTTCTCTGCTTGTTTCTCTTGCTTGTTTATCCTTGCATCTACTTTCAGTATTGCTTTGCCATCCCATATAGCTTCTACTGATTATGCTTCCTACTTTACCTTAAGCATTGATTGAGGGAAGTGAGATAACAGGTGGCTATTGAGCTAGTTCAGAGGTACTAGCCAGATCCTAGGCTATGGGAATTTTTTCCCCTGGTGGTTCTGTTTCCAATTCTTCCTGCATGTGATTCTCTCATTCTCTCCTAAGATCTATTTCTTACCAAAATCCTACTCTTCTACAAAATCTGCCTATCCCTAAAACCTGCCCAATAGGTAATACTGACATTTTTCTGATCATTTGCCCAGTGCAGAACTGCTCAAATGTGTAGACACAGAGGCAAGGTCTTGGTTCAAGCTATTCTACTCAAGGAAATGAGAAGGAAGCATACGTAGTATCTCAAAGACTTTGTGGAAGGATTTATGAAAGCCATGCAGAGCTGAGAAACTGTGATCATAGAAGCATCAATCAGTCACCAATGCTCCCACATGTTTAGCTGCTTATCCAGAAGGTTTATGTCTTTTTTTCTTGCAACAAAAACACTTGTCCTCCATTCCTTGGACAAAGTTATAAAAATAAGTACAGGATTATTGCTACCTTAATCTAAATCCATTTTAACCCTATAAGCATGAGCACACTATGCCTATACATATGGTGACTCTGAGTGAGCCAGTAAAAGTTTGGCACAGCAGTAAAAGAATTGTTCTTTTAAAGTCTAATTAATCTGTTTCTGAAGCAGCAATTCAAAGAAGAGCTGATAGTTATTCCACTGACATATATGAGTTTACCCAGAAAAATGCTGTTCTTATTTCTGCAATTTATTATTATGCTTTTTATTTTTAAATTAAGTTAAATAACCTATACCTAAAATACTTTTGCATGGGTTGATGAACTACAAACAGGCATAAAGTGGCCTAAGTTGTACTTTAACATATTACTATTTCAGTAATAAAATTAAAACCCTGGGTAAGGGAAGAATGAGTAAAGGCTAAAATTATCTTTGGAGAAATTATGCAGAAACGGGGGGGAAACTGAATTTTAAAACCTATGAAGAGTTTCACTAAACAGGTATCAATTGCCTATATTTTATATGTAACTTTTTCTTCATACTTATGTCTTTGTATCACTCAGATCATCAGTGTCACTTGGACTGTACTTTGCTATATGTAGACAGAAACAGTAATAAAGTATTACTGAGAAGAATGTTTTCTATCAGTCTGGTGATTGATCATATATATCACAACAAACGCAAATCATCTGCCAGCAATGAGGTTTCCCAGATCCAGTGCTTTTAGGGATAGACACATGGAAAAATTAAAGGAAATTTGTTCTGTTTTTACTTCCAAGACTGGTTAATAGGATATTAAAAATCTCCCACCCAGAATCAAACAGATTTGCATTTTTATGGCTCGTTTCCTTTCACATTCCTTTCCTTCTTCCACTCAAACACCTTACTGACCACACAGTTCCCTCCAGAAATATTTTGTCACTGTTCTCATTTTTCTTTTCTTACTAATTTTAGTTTTATTTGACTTTAGAGAAACTAATAACATGCCTTCCAGCAACTAGAAGAAAACCAGCAAAATATGTGTGAGAGAAAAGCAGTCAGAGTAGTTAGGACAAAACTAGGATTGGAAACAACTAGCAATGTATAATTAGCATGTGACACTAGATTGGAAACAGGTTGTTAACTCTGTAACTTAGTAAAATAATTAATATAATTCTGAAGTAGTAAGGAAGGGTAGTGATGGATAGGGTAGCATCTTTAGGCATTGAGAATAAAAATCACTGTGTCTCTCATGTAGCTTCGCCCTTGTACAAATTAAAAAATCAGTCAATTTTTGATAATAAGTTGTCCAGGTTGATATAAATGTACATCTCATGTTAAAATAGTCTTTCCTACCATAACAATATGCCTTATGTTAGCCACATTACTATATATATATAAAGTTTTCTTCTTATGTCCCATAAAGGCAAGAACTACAGACATACTTTTTGTGATATTCTCACCAAGCAAGCAGATGGAGACTTCTAAGAAATTTCATTATATAAGATAACAATTTGCATATGATCAAAACATATAGTAAGGTTAATGACTAGGAAAAATAATTATCAGGAAACAATAAAATGAAGGTCGTAATTTAAAATAGATTGCTGAACTTTGCAAGAACATTAAGTTCAAAGCCTTGGCCCACAGTCCTTGAACTACTGCATTTACAAACGTCTTAGCAAATCCTTTAAACATTTTTCGTCATGAATAAAATGATAATGGAATTGTGAACACTGCTGTAGTTAATGTTGCATCAGCAGTTTTACTGCATCGTTTTCATGGGTTCACAACTCTGAGGCTTGGCATACCAAAGAGTAATCATGAAAACAGTAATTTAAATATCAAGAAAAATGTGCTCATTCGGTCTCAAGTTTTAAAAGAAAAGGTGTATGGTAGTCTAAAAATTATTGCAGTCTTTGAAAACTAAGAAATATTTTAACTTTTAATGTGTCTTTTTATGGTTGTCCTGGTTTGTAATGAAAATAGGTTAATTATGTCAGACTGATGGTATTAAAAATTTCCAGAAGTATTTTAAGTTGTCCATAATCCTCTACAAATGCCCACAACTTTGTGTCAGCAAATACTCTGCAGTGGTATCTAGCCTATTTATAAATGCCCAGGTGTACCAAGAGTATTTTGTCAAGACTGACCATAAGAGCTTTAATTCTCTATTGTATCTTTTTTTCAGTTATCCATAAAATAAGATGAATGACACTAAGGCAGAGATAAAGATGTAATGCTTTATAGAGGGAATAATGTAATTTCCAAATTAATACTATTGTCTTGTCATGTTGATCCTCACAGAGCTGCTAGAGCTTCATCATATAACTGTATCATATACCAAAATACAGATTAGAATTTAACATAAATAAAATAATTACCTTAAAAGGACTTAGATAGCACCTTAAACATTCACTGAGTCCAAGGATTTGGTACTTTGTGCTAGGAGTCTTCCACTGGGCAGAAGGTGAAGGTAAAGGGTCTTGCACTATTCCATACTCTCTGACAACTATTTAGGGACTGTGGCAAAGAACACAATTTGCCAAAGCAAAATACACAGTAAATTCTCTGTTGTGGTCAGTAGTACTGGGGATTTTCTTTTAAAGGGAGGGACCTCTTTCCTGTTAATGTGAAAGCCCAGCGAGTCTGTGGCTTTTTTTAAGCACTTGCTACCAGAGACCTATGTCTGCTTCAGGACTTCAGATGAACTCCAAGCCTTTTTTTTTTTTTTGCCCACGTTCAAAGTCCCATATCCTTTATGTGAAGCACTTTCATTTCTATTGAGATGTCATATCACAATACACTAGTCATTGCATCTCAACTAGTTTTACATTGCAGTGTCCCCAAAGAAATAAGGGGCTACACCATTATAAACCTCTAGGAGTATTTTAAGCACCTATTAAATGCTGAAGAAGGGACATTGCTTAGAGCAATTTTCAGTTTAATGCAATACTTCAAATGGAAGCATATAAAATAGCCTGAAATTAACTGTTCAAAAATCACCCAAAAGAAAACCCACAAGACTTTCTTTTTCTGGTAGCAATAGAGACAAAAATGAAAGTTGTAAAATACAAAGTTAAAAGGACACTGGCAGGATAAATGTCATATTTTTAAAATGGATGTAATTTCCTTTGTTGCTAATAACAATAAATTTGTAAGAGTGAGAAAGTTAAAGGTAATTTTGTTTTCACCATTTGTGTTGTCTTTTGCCAAAGGTCAGTGTCTGACAGTGCTGTCTCTACCCACATCTGATAGTATGTGAATCAGATCACAATCTAATCCACCAAAAGAAACAAAGAAAAATAGCATCAAAAAAATTCTCAAGGCATGATTTGTAAGTGACAGGAGAGATGTGGCTTTGTTAAGCACTGAGCTTTTCAGTCATACTAAGCAAGCATACTGAATACAGGGCACATATCCACAAGGAACCAGCAGAGCTACATGTTTACTAAGAACAAAATAAGGCAAATTACCAAATTTTTCATCTCAGCAGAGCTACTACAGTGAAAGCTTTTTTTTTTTTTTTTTCCCCCACAGCAGCTGGAGGTATCCAGACAGTTTAGAAATCCTGGATTAATAATTACTAATTCTCTTTAGACTATCTTCTCTGGTTACAACAAATGCATTTGGAGCTGAAAGAAATCTTGTTTCTATCTGACTACTTATCACTATTAGCATTACAGAATGTAGATTATTCTAACCTAATTCAAAGAAAACAGTTCACTTCATTCTTCAGTGCTGAAGTAGCAACACCAAAGAGAGCAAATAAATTCTATTATAGCAACCAGCAAATGTGAGTGTCAGCACAGGAGTGTCAAGCTGATCTAACAGTAACTATTCCTTTCTCTACTGACGAGTTAAGGCAGTCACTACAAGTAATAGGAAAGATGACAGCATGACAAAAACATTGTGAGAGCTCTTGGCAGCAGGTGCACTTGGGTACGAAATGGAAAGAATGAATAAAGAGAGACCAATGCTGCTGGAATGCATCAGGAGTACATAAACAATGCACAGACACATCAAAGTTGTTTACAAATTCATTGCAAAGCATAACCAAAACCAGAAGCACCAGAACAGAGCCAATCCTAATATAAAAACACAGAAGATAAAGCACTGCACTAAGTGGGTGACAAGTTAAAAGTCTTGTGCTCCATCTAGTTTCTTGACTTTTCTACAGAACACTAATGTTTCCAGTAATAAATATATCTACTATAGGACACTTTGGGGTGTTTCAATTCATTTGAACAGACCCTTAGATTAATATAGTTAAAATGTGGTCCATTTTTTTAGGATTTTATTAAAAGTTATCAGTCTTCTCCTTACAATAATATACAGAAAATTGCCGACGTACAAAAGTTTTTGAGAAGAGCAGTACAGGTGGAATCACATCAACAAATCTAAACAGTTTCATGATGAAACACTGAAGTTCCAAAGGAAAAAAAAAATCTGTTTAAACTGACTAGAAAACAGTCATGACAAAGAAACAAGATTCCCAGATTAATTGTTGGCTAGAGTTAAAAAAAACCAGTGCTTCACAACAAAAGCCATAATCTCCACTCTCTGCATGTTTGCCACACACAAACTAGGCAGCTTCCTGTGGGTTGGTTCCAGGTCACCAAAGTTGTTCTTGTCCATAACAATGCTATAGGCTTGCTCACAAGGCATGAGGTGCATCATGCCTTTATTAATTTGATGGGATCATTGAGAAATTCTGTGACCAGCCTCAGGGAGGTGGGCCTGGAGGACTTATGTTAAGTGCTTGAGTGCTAAAGAGCAGCTAAGTCAGTATCTTACTTTAAAACTCTGGAACACTGAAGGAAGATGTCAATACTTAAAGCAATATCCACAGAGAAGTGGCCTATGAAAGAGTAGGTTGCATCCATCCAGAAAAAGACACCCTAGCAAACCTTTACAAATAAAAATAAAGCTTCTATCAAAAAACTTCACTCTGATTCTAAACATAGAGTCACATTGCTGGTTATAGAGCAATAGCTAAAGAAATCTGACTACACTGTAAATGATACCTATAAATATTTGTCTCCTAATCTCATAGTATGAAATTATTGTCTGAGATTTTTCTTTTAGAGATTTCAGTAGAAAAGAAATATTTTAAAATGAAAAATATATTGCTGCTTTGCAAAACTTAATACAAAAATTCTTTATGACAGTAGAAGTTCATCATGCTTTTCATCATTTCTCTAAGTAGAGAAACAATTTCACTATAGGCTAAGTTTTGCATTAAACCCCCTAAGTTAAAAAATACATGAAAGTAAATGAAATCCTGTGGAAAAATGAAAATATTTTTAAAAATTATTTCTTACACAGTTCAATTAATTCATGTTGTTCCAGAAGGCATGTTTCTTTTCACTGTCTCCATTGGGCATCCTAACTCCAGTACAAGAGGAGATGTTTGAGGAATTGTTTTAGATAATAAAGAGTCTGTAGGTAATCAACAGGTCAACTCTGTAGGACCCTTCCAAAGGCTGAAAACATTCCTCTATAGTTGTAATATTAATGACTTGTTTATCCTTGAAAAGAAGGAAATACTATCTTTCCTGTTTAAGTTCGAAATCTTTTTCAAACAGTTATGTGAGCAATTTAAGTTCTGAGTATGGACTGGCATTGTCAAGAATAAGAAATGAAACAGACTGGATTTGATTTATTAGGTGATAATAGTTGTCTTATAATAGTTGTACTTACTGGAACAGAGAGAACATATGCATCTTTAGACTGTTAAACGAGTCATGAAAAAATTAAAAGTATGAGAAAATGACATGACATAATTATTGTACTACATGAAACAGTCTTGAGATATTAAAAATTTTCCATATGCTTACTCATGTTCTTAGATTTTTTTCATTAATGTACTAGAGATTCAGCTTTCCAGTCTTGCTAAGAAAATTTACATAAACAGTGAGTTCTCAAATAACTTCTTGGATGTTAGTAATGAAAACTTGGCAAGCATATCCACTATCATAGTTTTGTAAAAAAAATAGAAACATAGATGCTTTTTTAAAAAGGAAGACTGAAGTGTCATGTGCATAAGTATGTAATGCACAAAATGCAAGGTATTAGAGTCATTATTTTTCAAAAACAGAAATTGTCTTTAGCCCAAAAGCGTAGTTTATTACTAGCTGTATTGTTTTCACAGACTCAGTAGACAGTGTATTAACGATCAGGTAGTTTTCAACAACAAATCCTTTGACAAAAAAATCCCAAACAAACGACCCAAACCAGTCATATGTATCCCTAACCTCATCATATATTTGAAGTCTAAATCTCCCAAGGCTTTTCTGAAAATGCTTTTCTATGCTACATATATATAATCTGTGCTTATCAGTCAAATTCAAAGTTTCAGAACTTTATTAGATTCCTTTAATTCATCAGAAATTAGAATATATTATTTCCAGTGATTTCTATTGTTTTACTATGCAGTACTTGTTAAATCACAAAAACAAAAAAAAAGCTTTCAGAGTTAAATTGGATTCCTTTCCTGGAAAGTAAATGTTTCGGCACATAATTATCTCTAAAAATGTAGTCTGTACAAATCCTAATTTCTGCGAAGAAAACAAAAAACTTGGCCATTTTGGAATCAAGAGAAGTTTGGTTAAAATGCCTATGCAATGTTTTGAAAATCAGATTTATTCTTGAGGCTAGATTTTCATGGTAATATATTTAGGTATCTTTTCATTTTCTGATCTAGAATCTCTTTCTTATCTTCATAGAAGACCAGCTGCATAGGGAGAAAATTTCATTCAGGTTTTCTTAAATACATGACTTTTGATCAAGAAAACTATTTGGAGTTATCCATTTTTCTTGATAGAATATACAGTGAATATAGATTACTTGAGATTTAGGAAATAACTTTTCAAGTGAGACAAATCCTACTTAATTGCTTGAAAATTAAAAGAATAATAATAAAAAACCCCTTACCTTTCACACTTGAACTGTAGGTTACATAAACATAAGCTGACTAATAAAATTTGGAGAATATATTTCACTTATATATTTGGATAAAGGATTAAAAAGATTCCTATATTTTAAAAAAATCAGATTTATCAATGAGTGGAAATAGTTTGGACAGTTTATAGTGTGATGTACTGCAACAGAAGGAAAAACTTCTCTGAGCATGATAAAACACTGGAACAGGCTGCCCAGAAAAGTTGTGGAGCGTCCTTCTCTGGAAATATTCAGAACCCACCTGGATGTGGTCCTGTTCAACCTGCTCCAGGTGAATCTGGCAGGGGGGTTGGACTAGGTGATCTCCAGAGGTCTCTTCCAAGCCCTGCCATTCTCTGATTCTGTAACTTTGGTTGCTATTTCTACAATACAGAAAACAGATCTTTCTCTATGCAATCAAAATATGACCCTGTCTTCAAAAAGCCTACAAAACTTTTTCTTCAGTTGCATCTTTAGGTTTAAGGATGAAACCGAATTTATAAAGTCTTGTAAAAAAAGAAGAGTACTGTTCATCAAATCACATTTCTATAATTTTATTTACAGCACTTAGAAGAAAAAAATCTTTAAATGAAAATATGAAAATTTCCTGTTTATAATTTTGTTTCTGATAGCCAAATACAAAATACATGCTTAAATTTGTTTATTTATTGATTTTTACATACTTGTTTATAGACCTTCTAATTAAAAAAAAAAAAAATTATTTAATTTTGAGCTTTCTTCTGATATATTTCTTATGCTCAATTAAAAAAAAAAAAGGAAAAAAATAAAACCAAAGATTAAGTATATAATGCTCTTCAAATTCTAAGGTATAATAGGACTATTAAGTCTGATTACAATTTTGAAAATAATTATGTTTGTTTTCAAATTATATGAATTGTTTCATATCTGTAAGACTTTCATAAGTTATTTAAGACTATCCAGGCTCAAGTAATTGTTCGTTCATACTCTTTGGGCTTGGTGATGGGCATACAATCCTCATACGTACAAATCATCATACAAACCAAGTTACCATCATACAAACATGTATGCAATCTCACATCTACTAAATATTCAAGATATTCATCATTCTAGTATAAGGGAAAAGCCTCTTTTAAACTCACTTAATCTTTGTTACCAAATACATTTTCTGGAGGCTGTTGTGAAAGTATCATCTTCATATTTTTTAACTATTTAGCACTACAAGCAGGCACAACATTGTATCTTCATTTTCCAAAATATACAGAAATAAAATCCTGCTACTAAAGTTCACTATAGGTTTCTTTTACACTGTTGTAACTCAGTTTATCTAATCAAATAAAATTTAAAGATAGGGTGTTTGTAGTAGTGGTCCCATTCTTCAGATGTTACTTTTGATTAATTTGTGAATTAATCCCTTCCTTCCCAGGTTTCTCTAACTAGCCATGCTTTAGCAAAACAAAACAGACAGAATCCCAAAAGCACACCAATCACCACAAATCCAGCATGAAACAAAAAGGAACCTAGATTCAAGAGATGTCTTTCAAACAGATTTAAGAATAAAGGTTATTTTGCTAAGATTAAGTTGGGACATAGGAAAAGAGGCTATCAACAAAGAAGATAAGGAAGTGTGGAAAACAGTGTAATTTATTAAGGATAAGGCAGCGTGATATACTACAAACAATGAAATATTTTGAAGCATTAGTTGATTCACAGAAGTTTAAAGAGGAAAATATGATTTAATACTCTCAGAGTACAAGATTTACACTCATTTACTGTAGTTGAAAGAAAACAAAGGGCTAACAGAGAAGGAGGTACATTTATTTCATTCTTAGTTAGAATGTGTTCCTGTGTGCATGCCCAACAGTGTCTGAATGACCAACATGACTATATTAATGGATACTGGAATTACAAATAAGATGGTGATATCCATAATGTGATTTACTAGCAGCAATAGCCTATGTTCTGAATAGAATGTTGTTCATGACATTGAAGTACATTGCCTCACTTGAACCAGTGCTATGTTACATATCCTATGTTAAATAAATGGACTGAAAAAGGCCCAGACCAATAAAACAATAAATAAAAAAGGAAAGGCTGGGAGACCTGATAATGCTGGTTGATTAACTTCTGAAGACATTTTCTTATGGGATAGGGTAGAGAAAAGTTATTGTGTTCTCTAGAAAAAGCAAAGATGCCTCCTGAAGAGCCAGCATTTCTGGTCTTTGGAACCATGACTTATTGGTAACAGATCTACCTGGAACATTTCTTCTTGACTTGTAAAAGATGATGTGCCAGAGGAAGGATGCTTCTGAAACTAGTCTAGGTCTAAAACAAGATTTAATATTTTGTAATTTGGAAGAGCTGAGTCTACACTGAGGAATACCTGCTGAGACTCATCTGGGAAATGATAATATGTCAAGTTCCTAAAACTAAATTATGGCTTATAAATTTCACTAAAGGAAAAGATGTGCACTGATTTGGTTTAAAATTCCACCATTTACTTAATATAAGCTCTTATGCTTCTGCATTTTCCTTTTCACGCATTTTATTTCAGTTATTCACCATGGAAAGATCAGTTCTTTATTTTATAGACAATGTTTGTTAACACTAGTGCAAGTGAAAATTTGAAAATATCTCCAGATCTGCTCAAAAAAGATAAAAATAAATCTAAAATATATTATCCACCACTGTATTTCTTTAATTATATAGGTTAGACAAGTACATACCACACTGCATTTGAGGCATTGGGTTGAGTTTGAATTTGAGTAGGAAACTCTCTGACAGGAACAGTCATTTCACTGTAATAAAAAATTGTGCGGCCTTAGTATTTCCTCATATCCTGAATGTCATTTTTCTGCTATGGGAGAGTTTAAAACATATGGGTATCTTCTGTTTGGAAGCTAAACTATATACTGGGCTTTTTAGGGCCCTGTGAAGAGGTAATGGCTAGCATGCCTTAGTATACTTCAAGCATTTTTAAGAGCTGCATACATACACTGGGGATAAATATAATTTTATCTTCAACTGAGAGAACTGCACTAAGCACATACTTCAATTGAAATGTTCTTTTTAATGACAATCCAGAGCAAAATTAAAAAACACGCATTCATTCCTTTCAATCTTTGAGCTTTCAAATTATCCATATAAATGTTGTAGTTAATTGTGGAAGATAAGTGAAGATCATTATATTCACTAAGGGACTAAATAGCTAAAATCTTATACAGATGTGGTCTAACCCTGGCCAACAGACAGAGTCCCACACAATTGCTCACCCACTGCTCTTCAGTGGGACAGACAAGAGAATGAGAAAAGTGAGAAAAATCATGGGTTGGGATAAAGACAGTTAAATAGAGAAATCAAAAGCCACACAAGCAAGCAAAACAAAACAAGGAATTCATTCACAACTTCCAACTGGCAGGCAGGTGCTCAGCCATCACCAGGAAAGCTGGGCTCCATCAGGTGTAACAGTTACTTGGGAAGACAAACCCTATAACAATGAAATTCCCACCTGCCTCCTTCTTCCCCTCGCCCCACCTTTTATCACTGAGCATGACATCTCATGTTATGGGATATCTCTTTGGTCAGTTGGAGTCAGATGTTCCAGCTGTGTCTCCTCCCAGCCTCTTGTGCACCCCCAGCCTCCTCACTGCTGGGACAGTGTGAGAATCAGAAAAGGCCTGGGTATTCTATCAATATTCTTTCGGTCATAAATCCAAAACACAGCACTGTACAAGCTACTATAAAGAAAATTATCTCTATTCCAGCCAAAACCAGTACAACAGGTGACTTTTTTACTCTGGTCAGGGAAGAGAGATGTTAGAGGGAAATACACAGTTCTGGTTTGATCCCTCAGTTGCATAGGTCTAATTGATGTCTTTAGCCAAGCTGGATAAAGGTTATAAGAAACACAGCTTCTTGCACTCAGATGTAAGATGTAATTCTTTGACATTGGTTTGTAACAAAGTAAAAATTCCAGTGCACACATATTTCTTCCACGAGGAAGGAAGGAGAAAGCAAGTGTGATGCAACAGACTATTAGTCATGTTGCTTAAGGTAACCAGTGACCCTGTGGTGATAACCATGATGCAGAAACCTTTGTAGAAGATAAAATCAAAGCAAGTTCTTTCAATACTCAGCTAGTAGAACAGAATTATCTTTTATCTATTTTTAGTGTCAGCTTCCTTGTATTCAGCTTCTTCAGACATCGTACATTCCTAGATGATAAAAACTAATCCACATAATTTTTACAGTACAGAAAAAGCAACTCTTGTTTTCAGTCTTAGTCTGCCTTCCCTTGAAAAATATATTCCTGTTCAGTGTGGGTCTATTTTGCTTAAAAAACCCAATTGTCTTGTTTTTATTGTATGGCATGATACCAATTACTTTTGTATGTTTGACTAAGCTATATAAAACATAAAGAAGGGCATATGTAGTTAGTGTATGTTATTGTATATTTGCTTCAAAACACAACTACAAATAGAAAATAAAATTCAATATAAAGAATAAAATAATTCCAATAAATTCTTTTTTTTTTCAATTAAATATTTCAAAGTTTATTTATTTCTATTTTAATTGAGCATTATAATTAAAAAATCAAAACCTGGTAGTTGTAATTAATTTAGTGAAGAAAGAAATATTTTATATTAAATGTGTTAAAGATTGTTTTTTATACAAATAAGTGTACTCAGACCAAACGAGGTCACTATGTTCCTTCTCAATACTTAATGGCTTACAGCCAAATAGTCCACTAATAAAAGAAAAAAACCAAGATCTGGTCATTTTTACAAAGCAGAGTCAAGACTCTGACTGCTTTTTCTTTCTTCATTGCCTCAGAAAGGTATGGAAAAAGAAAAGGAGCATCAATCCATTTCTATTTTTTTCAGTTCTCAAACTCTTGGCAGAGTTTTGTATACAGATTAAGAGAAGGAAAAGAGCACATGTGCGTGTTCTACCATCACTAAATTCATCAATTTGATCAATACAACTTACCTTTTTAAACCAATACTTACTGAAGCTTGAGATGGTCTCTTTGGCTTAGGAATGGAGCTTTTTGCCCACATATGAATGCATGGCAATATCACAGGGTGTAATATCCCTTTCCTACTTTCTTGACCTTACTCTCATTATAAAAGAAAGCTTGGGAACAATAATACAGAAAGTGGTATGACAAGGACTATAATTGGCCATGATCCCAAAGTCTAAAACCTATTGAAAGGATTAGAGTAGTTAAAGTTATGTCAGCTGTCTCAGTTTATCATCATTTCTGGATATTTGATGCCCTTATAAAGGCAGAGATCCATGAGTCATGCGATTACATGAAAATGTTCTTTAATACATTTTTAGCATTGCTTGTAGTCATGGAGAATATTTAGAAATTTTAACAGCTTAAAACAATAAAAGTCAAATAAAAAGAAACAAAATGAATTAAAATACTCAGGAGGAAATTCAAACCTATTAGAAATTTGATTTTTTAGCCGCTAATTTTTGGAATGTATATTCAGTGAAATCTTGTTAAAGCAGCATGAGGCACTCCTTGTTGAAAACACGACAGCAGTGAGATTGTGTCCAGAACAAAGGAGAGCTACTATCTAGCTTCAGATACATGAGTGACACTGAATTATTCTGTGCTAATGACAGGTAGTAGGAAAGCAAAGGAGATGGTGAGAAAAAATAGTGCTAATACACTCCAGAAAAAGAACCAAGGGATATAGTACTTTGAAGACAGACATTCTGAATTATGAAAAACAAACAAACAAATCTGCTATGTACTTCTTACTGTATTCAGGAAAAAAATGAGATTTAAAAAAAAATAAAATAAAAAAAATTCTGTTGATTTCAGTATCAGGTTATCTTCCTTATGAAAACGAACTAACACAAACCTGAAGACTCTCTAAATACTTATGTCACAGTAAGAAATGAAGCACAGACAATAAAAAAAAATTTGACATGTCAAAGATTGCAAGACAAATTTTTCAGTTTTTGATGGTAATAAAAAAAACCTTACAAGAATAGTTGACTAGACAAAACACTTTTTAAAAAATTTTAGTTTAATATCAGAATAGCCATTCTCAATACTGAAGATCACATGATGTACTAACTGATAAATCTGTTAATATACTAAAAATATTATTTAATCATTTCATTGGTATTTACAATTTTTAATCTTGCTTTAGTTAATTCCTGGATTAAAAGAATTGGATACAATCTAAGTACATGTTAATAGGATATCTCTCAATGAAAAGAAAACTTCCAAGGAAAAAGATATTATTGGTGAAAACTGAAC
The DNA here is from genome assembly GCA_024611175.1 of Megaceryle torquata. Taxonomy (NCBI): domain Eukaryota; kingdom Metazoa; phylum Chordata; class Aves; order Coraciiformes; family Cerylidae; genus Megaceryle; species Megaceryle torquata. The sequence continues at coordinate 36,010 of JANIJG010012090.1, read as the reverse complement.
CCTTTGTAAACTAGCAGTCAAAAAAAAAGAGAAAGACCACAGTCTGAAAAAAACAGTATGCTGGCCTACATAATGCCATGAGATATCGCCACACATATCTTAATATGCTATATGTCCTTTTGTCTTTGTAAGATTCTTATACTAATGTGTTGAAAAAATCTTCTTTAGAGAGTATAATATGCTAATACTTCAGTAGGTGTCCTGTATATAAACTACTGGTTTGGTTGTAAAATATCTTGCTATCATGACTTGTGAATTAAAAGGTTGAAAAAAAAATGTGTAGAAAATCTATTCATTGACATTACTCGCTGCCTGTGGGAAGTGTTAGATTGACATAATAATTTCTTTAAAAACAGACCACTTGGAAGTTAAAGAGGCTGCAATGACAATCCTATTTCCCACACCTATAATACCTTTCATGAGGTAACATTGGAAGAAGAGACCAAAAAAGGCTTGATAAAATAAGGGTTTGTTTTGTTTTGTTTTGTTTTTCTTTTCTTAAGTTTAGCAACCTTAACCTCACCATTTTGGTCTTCAAATACTCTATTTTCAATCTCAATTTTGACTTCTTTTTTTTTTTTTATTTCCAAGTGACCTTTAAAAGTTATCAAAATCAAAATATATGACAGGCAACATTCCCTCTCAAACTGCAAAATTAACTAAAAGTATATGATTAAACAACTTTTCTGATTCCTCCCTACATACTCCTTCACTAATTTGAAAGAAAGGACAGAGTGATCAGCTAGTGTTTCAAGAAAATAGCTAAGGTGACATAAATTTCAGTCGTGTAAAAGGCATTCCCATTTTCCCCACCACCTAACAGTGCTCAATATGCCTTTCAAAACCATGGTGCAGAGACCAGGCTTTTATTCCACATGGTTACTTCTGATTTCTGATGACAAATTCTGTTATTGCAGCTAAAAAGATGAAAGGTATCTTTAACAGAGCTACTGAGCACACTGAACAGGCTGAGTAGATGTGCTGGATGTGGAAACACATCACTTGACTAGTGGATGAAGGGAAGGCAGTGGACATGTTTTTGAATTTTTTTTTTTTAATTTACTTTTTTTTTTTTTTTTTTTTTACATTATTTCTTCTGCAGCCCAAAGAGCAGGGAGGGCAAGGCTCGGTGTGGGAAGGTGGCTGCTTTTCCAGGTCAGGGGCTCCATCCGCACTGGGAAGGCTGTGGGTACTCCAGGAGAGGCCAGGGTCACTAGAGCCAGGAGGACACACACCAGGCCCCCGAGAAAGGCCACACTGTCTGTCCTGCTCCAGAAGGAGTGTCATTAATGTGTGGGATAATGAGCTTATTAGATATTGGCTTGGAAGGGGCTGCAATCACAGTTGGGTTATTTTTTTTTAAAGGGGGGTGGTTTAAGTAGCTTATGGAGCTTGGCAGCCGGAGCCTGGGGGGCTCAGCCCGGCGGCAGCCAGTCTCAGCTCGGGGGGGGAGCGGGGGGCGGCCTACCACCACCCCCCCAGACAGAGAACTCCTTTTAGGGGTCACAGGTCTCAGCCCTGTGTCCTTGTCCCCCAGGGCACAGGAGAGGGAACCCCACAGCATACCCCATGTTTGAAGGGTCTCAGGAGCAGCATGGGGGTCCAGCACACTCCCTAACCCAAAGCAGGGTGGGGACCAACGGCATCAGCCCTCCCAGCATGTCCCCAGGGTTTCCTGTGCCTTCCCCCATGTCTATCCCAGTCTGCTGTAACCAAACAGTGCCCACAGCTGCAGCAGCTTAGGAGGGCGCCTGGGTGGCCCCGGGGACACAGACCCCTTGCTGGGCTCCTCTCCAGCCATCTGCCACCCCTCAGCCCTGGATCAAGCATGCCGATGGCTTCTGGCTGAGATGCTAGCAGGGTGGGAGGGGAAACTGAGGCACAATGTGTGGAGGAGCAGGGTCACACAGGGAGCTCACAGCAAAGCCAAGAGGAGACTCCATGCTTGATTTATTCTTTTTGAAGTGATTTTTTTTTCCCCCTGCAGGAACTGCCCTGCCTCTCACCCAGCCCCTCCCAGCCAGGGCTGCCCCCCAGCCAGACCTCTGCCACAGCTTTTCCGAGAGGTGCTGGCACGGCTGCTCCAGTTGCCACGTGGTGCAGGGGGAGCGGCTCCCCCTTTGAAGCCCCCCGACAGTCCTGACCTCGAGGGCTTCCCGTGGCCAGGAGGAGTGAGAGCCCACCCTTCCTTCCCACATGCTTTTCCCACACCAAAGGGGGAGTAGGACACAGAGGGATGAATCACCACCACCACCATCATCATCACCACCTCCTGCATCCTCGAAGGAAAAGCACCAACCTATCCAGTTCCCAAGCCCTCAGCACACAGAGGAAGGCCTGGAGGAGAGGGGGCCGCAGGATGTATATGGCGGGGGGGGATTGTTAGCAAGGAGATGATTAAAAATATCCACCCTATTTCTGGCCAGCACTGGGCTGGGATCTGGGAAGAGCTGTTGGCAAAAGGGAGCTGTGCCGGAGCCGCTCCCAGCACTGTTCTTTCTGTACTGGCCACCTTCCTCTCACTGACACATGGACAGGAAAGCCTTGAGAGGGAGGACAGACAGACAGAGTCCATGGGGGTCGTGGGATGGGGGGAGGACCAGGTTGTGACTCTGTCCAGACTATTACTCTGCACTGAAGTGAAGGAGCTCAGGTCCAGTCCCTTTCCTATTGCTTCTTTTTTTTTTTTTTTTTTTTTAAAGCACTCGGGGATGATGGGGCTCCGTAGAGGATGACACAGGCCCCGAGGAGCTGTGACAAACCTCTAGCACGCGATAACAAGCAAAAGCAAACAAACTCAAAGACACTCCCGGGTCTGGCAGGGTTCCAAGCAGCATGGCTGAGGCAAAGCACAGGCGGGGGGGGGGATGACACACATGACATGGGGACACAGCAGCTCCTGCCAGCACAGCTTTCCCGGAACCCAACCGGGCGCCAGCGTGAGGCCACCACCACCTCGGTCCCACGGGGCAGTGCCTTGGCCCATTGATGGTGCTGGAGGGGACCTGCACCCCAGCGGCATCCCTCCAGCCATGCCCACATCAATTGCCACTGGGCCCCCAACAGTACCACAGCCATGTCCCTGCAGGCCAGCCCAACTCACCACACCAGTGTCCCACAGCCCAGCTCCCATCAAAGCCAGCCCCACCACCTGCAACCACCATGGGGGACTTGGGGCTGGGGATTTTAGTACTGGCCCAGGCTCTACATGCAAGAGAAGGGTCCGGGCCAGCTAGAAAGAGCCGCTGTCACCCCACATTTCCTGGCCCCATGGCTTCTAGGAGGCCACGTACAGATTATCGACTCACAAAAGCCGCTTACCAGCAGCTCAGTATGCCACTCCCAGCTGGTCCCCCAGGAAGACCCTGGGCTAATTCTTCTCTACCACCACCGCTGCAAAAGCATGGGCGGGGAAGAGGTGAGTGGCATCCCTTTCTGATCATGGTGTGCTCAGATCTGGCACGCCACTGGCTTTTCTTCTCTGTGTTCAAGTGCAAACTGGCCCTTCTCTCACCCTGAGTCCTCTCTCTGGACAGTAAGGGCAGGGGAAGCCCTACCAGACAGCCTGGAGGTGGGAGAAGGATCAGACATCCTGATACAGTCACTTGGGTGACACTCCCATGTCTCCTGGGCACAGCCAGGGACGTCCACTTCAGCAAAGCAGCCCCCACCCCACAGCACAGCAGGCCTAACCATGCTTATCTGGAATTAATCCTGCTCCCAGGACACATAGTGGCTGTGGGATGGTCACAGGCATTAACACACATCTCGCCAGGGCAGCAAGTGTTTGGTCCAGATAGGGCATCACAGGAACCTCCCCTCACTGCAGCTATGAGGAGAGGATGCTCCAAGCTGGGACAAGGGTGGGAAATGACAGCAGCCAAAATGTGCCAGCAGCCCCCAAAAATCCCCCCAAACCACCTTTTGGAGAGGAAAGCAGCGCCTGCTGCATGGGGAGGAACCACTTGCTCCTTTCCCGCCTGGACTTGTCCCCAGTCTCTTCATTCCAGCCATTTTTCCTGCCAAGAGCAGCCTCCATCGCCAGCGGCTGGCCCTGCCTGTGCCGTCTTTGCTGTCAGCCCCTCAGCCCCTCCTTCTGGGTACTGCCAGACCAGAACCACCATGCTCACTGTCAGCTCTGCCATCTCACCCTGAGATGGCCAGTTCAACATGTGAGCAGAGGTCAAAGCTCCAGTGGAATGGCATGGCTGAGGTACCAGTGGCACAGACCCAGCTCTCCTGCAGAGGCTTGATTCCCCTGGGACCCCAAGGGGAGGCAGACACGAGACTCCTCATGCCTGTCACATCCTCCTGACATGAGTGCTAGGCTGGGACGCATCCGACAGTGCCCAGGGTGATGGCAGCACCAAGTACAACACACTGGCAAGGACAATTTCTGTTCTGCTTTTTGAGATTTGCAAGCTTGAGCCCTGCCTCACTGTCGCTCACAGCATCCCCACAGCAAGAGCTCAGGACCAACCCCTCTGCCAATGTGCACCCCAAAACCAACCTGGAGGTCATCCCCTGGCTCCCAGAGTCAGTTGGGTGGGTCAGGCAGCCAAAGGGTTAAGCCCCTTCCCCCCCCCCCCCCCCCCCCCCCCCCCCCCCCCCCCCCCCCCCCCCCCCCCCCCCCCCCCCCCCGCCCCGCCGCCCAGACGCCACCAGCGG
>JANIJG010012090.1:0-12754 GCA_024611175.1 Megaceryle torquata | reverse complement strand
TCACAGGCAGTGTCTGCTGCTGGCAGTGATAACACCCCATGTTTAGAATTATTACAAGCAACTGGTGTGCAGACTAAGGCACTGATAAGTCTTGTGTACCACACTAGGGACGCAGGCTGCATCTGCAGGGAGGATTGTACAGGACAGGTGACTCTCGGCTGACCAACCAGGTATTCCATCCCATATATGTCATATTCAGTATAAAGATGAGTGATCACAAGGGTCAAGGTCTCTTCTTCAATGGCCAGCATTCGAGGAGGACTCTGTCCATTAGACCTTTGAACCAAATTTGTGTGTTCTTGAATCCAGTTCCAGAATCCAGCTCCCGAATCTGCTTCCCATCTGCCACTGAATCCATTCTGGGACTTTCCCAGTGCCTGCTTACCCAGTGCCTGTTCTGGGTGACATAATTGCCATCAGGGGTGGGGGGTTTGTTTGATACTGTTTTTATATATATTTGTATATATTCCATTTTATCATTACTGCTTTCATTAAAGCTGTTCTCACTTTGTTTTCTAATAACTAAGTCTCTCTCCCTTTTATTTTCTTTCTCTTCCCCTTGGGAAGGGAGGGGGTTAAAAGAGAGTGTCTGTTATAGGTCTAGTGGGCTGTCCTGACCCTAAGCCTTGACACATTCATACACAATGTGGCCTCTGCCCCATTCATATTCAGTTTAGTTTGCATGTCAGATACATATAACCTACATAATATCTAAAGAAACAGTTTCTTACAAATGTTAAGAATTCTGATAAATTTATCTAGTCCAAAATAAGAGCTAGTGCACACTTGTGAATTGCACTTGCTTCAAACTAACAAGACTTCTTTACACTGGCTGAAACTTGACTAGCTTAGATTCTTTAATAATAAGATTTTTTTTATCCTGCAATTAGCTACTAATTAGTCTAAAACAGACTCCATGTTTTTATACCTTCAATAATGTGGTTGCTTTGTTGTTCAATCAAGATACTGGGTTCATATTTTTGGACAATATACTTAAGTTTATTTACAGAGTATGGAGTCACTTCCCAAACTACCTGATCTGTTAAGTGCAATACAGTGCCCAGCAAAAATATTTTAATCAATACTAGGGACATCATTCAGATAAATCTCAGTAGCTTTATAAAAGCCACTTGCAATATTGTATAAGAAAGCCATTTGCTACTGAATCAGCAGAACCAATTTATGCAACACTTTTGATTCAAAAGTTTTATTAGACAGTTATATGCTACATGAAAGACAAACTACTTAGCTAAGAGAAAAAAAATAATAATTTGTATAGCTGCCTTGTTCCTTGTGTAATCCATGCCATAATTCTGCTAACATAGTATTTATGGAAAGAAACCACAGCAGTTTAATAAATAGGATACTTCTATTATTTTTCAGTTCAAATCATGACACAGCCCCAAAGCCAGCTGTATGATGATCTTATCCTGAACTCTGTGGCATGAATGTGGGAATAAATCTTTAGAAAGACAGTTTTTCAAACAAGAGTTGCTGCCAAGGTTTCCATAGTATAGTGTATATATATATTTTCAGCCTGAGAACATTCACCCCCCTCTACATCCTGTATCTCTTTCTCAGTCTTAAAAATATATTGGCATAATAAGGTATTCATATTTTTCTGCTACTCTAAATTTCAGTTCAAAGCAGTTATATTATCTTTTCTCTTTTTTTTTCCCCCTTTCTACTTATTGTGCATTATTGACTTATGACTAGAAATCTGAAAACCAAGATCATCCTTCTACATTGCCCTAAATGTAGAACCAGCATTGAAAAAGTGTTCTTCAACTTCTTTCAAACTTTTCACTGCACTTGAAAGAGTAGAGATTAGGGAATGAACAAGCTTGTTTGTAATTTGGGTTTTGTCAATCTCTTCAGTCTCCCTAATTGTGCAAGAAGAAATATTGTTTCCATATAAATTCACAAATCTCAGTGCTAGTTCTCTATTAAGCATGACTTTGCTATAATATAAATTCTTTATTAAATTTATACAATCCATGTACTTCTTCAAAGCTACCTTGATTCACATTAGAAATAAAGATAAAAGACAATTAAAATTATTATTCTGTTGTGCTGCATTTTTTATATAGCTATTATTTAAGAGGAAAAGAAACAGGTTATAACTGGAGAATTTTGACATATACACTTACTGGGTCTTTCTGCTGAATAAGGAGGATTACTGCTGTATACTGTGTGCCCAAAACCCTAGTACAATAAATGTTCTTCCCTGCATATTGCAGGCTAAAATATTCTCTTTTTCTTTCAGGTGTCCAAAAGGTTTTCCATTGTGAATAATTCTGTAAGTCAACAGAAAGGTTCTCGGCCATCTTCAAATTTAAAACTTGCCTATGTAGCTTTGGGAAACTGGATGTCCAGCTTAGATCTTTCACTGTCCAGTAGCGTAAAAGCCCCTTGGGAATTTCACTGGTGGCTCAGTAGAATGCTTTCTTTGACACAAACATTCTGAAAAAGGTTGTAATACTGAGAAGTTACATTAAAAAAAAAAAAAGTGAAAATTCATATTTTAGAATGAGTTTGCAACTTTGCAAGACAGAAGTTACATTGTAATAATGTACTTACAGGCTTCTGTAAATACATGACTTGGTACTAATAACATTTCAGTAGGAAAATGAACTTGTTACAGCAGCTACAGAGGCATCTATAAGGATACTTGAAGCCTTCTGACAAACAAGCATAATTTGGAAAATTAACACTAAAACTGTATGGTTGTACTGTCCTATAGGTTCTGGTAATTTTTCAAGATTATTTAAGTTTTTATCAGTGACATGAAAAGGAGTATAAGACATTGAATGGTAATAATAAAAATTTCACTCCAATAAAGAGTGGAGAACTTCTAAATAACAAAGAAAAGTGACAAACTAAGAACATACCTCTTCTAATAAGCCAGGAAATTTAATGAATTTTTAAACACATACTATAATAAAATACAGACAAATGTAAATTTGCAAGTCTAAATATTGTAGTACATGCATATTAGAAGACAAAGTATTCTGTCCTGTAAAATAATCACGGGTGTCCTGGATAACCAGCAGACTATGAATTATCAAGAGTAGTATTCTAGACAAAGATTTTAATGGGATATCTCTGGGGACAGAAATAGGACTATTAAGTCATATTAGGGATTTTGTATTACTCCTCATTCCAGTTCTTGTTTCTTCTGTTCAGAAAGGATTGCACACAAGAGAGTTCTATTACAGTGGTTAAAGTGGAACAAAAAAGTACTCTGTTTTTAACCAAGGAGCTCATCCTTTAATGCACCAAAAAAACCCCAAACAAAACCAAACAAAACAAAACACAAAAAAACAACCAATACAAAAAAAACCCAAACAAACAAAAACCCCCAAACAAAATTTTTAAAACCCCAAAAACTAAACAAACAAAAAAACCAAACCAAAACCCAAAAAACAAACAGAAACCACATCAAGGATTTCTTTAACCAATCTTGTAAGTGCCTATGTGGCAAGCATAGATTTGACAGGTTTGTGTAGCAAGCCAAGGCATATGAAAATAACAAATGAATCAAAAATTTCTATCTACACATTAAAAGTGAACCAAACAAATCTCTGATTATCATACTTTTTAAACAACTATAAAAGCTGTTCTATATTAAAATAATTTATTAACAGTTCTGGTTAGGTTCTGAAAAAAATAAATACGTATATGTTCTGGATTAAACAATTTTTGCCTTAAAGCATGAATTAATTGTGTCAAGGATAGGGTATGTGCAAGGTTAGACTACATAACCAAACAAGTCCTTTCTGGTTCTCAAAAATCTGTAAATTCACATAAGTAAGCCTAGTCTAAATGAGAAGACTGGATTCTGGTTTACTTTCTTGTGCTTGCAGGAAGTTCCAAGTGCTTTAATCTCTCATGAGTGATGAACACAGAAAGACAAGGGAACTTATGTTTACACTACTGAAACTGATATAATATTGGTTTTCTTTCAACAAAAATCTAGCATCCCATTTACTTATCTTACACATCATATACCTTCAGGGGAAACACTGGTTTTATATGAATTTTATTCTTTTTCAATAAAATATCTTGATGATACTCTTTGCAGTCAATGTAAACTAAGCTCAGTCATAAAATTTCTTTCTCTTTCATTTATGTGCATATCATAAGTATGTGTGGAGGGAATCCCAAAGGAGTTCAGCAATGAATCCAATTTACCTAATCAGATCAAACCTAGAAGAATTATATCTAGAAGTATGACTATTTCAGTCTTTCAAATTAAAGGAATAAAGTATGCTAAAGTTTATTCCTCTACTTAGCATTACATACCTGAACGCTTAAAAATACCTCATTTCTATTCAGTAATCTCATTTAAAAAATACTTAAAACCTCTCTAGGTCAGAATCACCTGTGATTTCATTTCCAATAATGTGAAAGATCCTTAACAAAAATATGTATTCTAAATTAGATGTCCAGCTTATATTGGAGACTGCTATTAGGATATCTAGTATTACAACTCTTGTAGTCCCTCATGATAGTTCCTTGTGGTCTTTTTTTTTAAATAAAAAGCTGTAGCTTTGTGTGAAGTATATCAGCTCCTTCCTTATATTTTGCTTTTTAAATGAAATTTTCAAAGACAGAGTGTGATTTATAATCAGCTATAACCTTTAAATCCCTAAAATGACACAGAAAGTACAAGTGATGCATACACTTCTATGTCAAACCCAATGTTTTCTGTCCAAGATCCAGGGTTAAAACTCTGTGTTTCAAGCCTGCAGACTCATTCCACTCCATTAAATCACCAATCAAACAGTAACCTGAAATCCAGATGAAGTAACACATTTCTCTCCAGTCTAAGCCAACTCATCTGAACAAAGAAACAGACATTTATTCTTCTTACTGAATGTAAGCAAGAATCTGTAAGGTGGTAGTGGGCCAGTACTGCATCACACAGCTGTAACTTAACTTACCCTTTGTGCTCTCTGATTATACTTTTACTACCTCAGGATCAAAACAATTGCTGCTTGAATAGTAGAAATAGGAATTACCTCAGCTAATATATTACTTCAAAATCTAGACATTTCTTTTTGGTAGTTATTTAGGTACCATTCAAAACTATTAGTAAGAAAACACTTTACAGAAAGCTAACTACTGAATTAGGTAGAAAAGACTAATAATTTTCACTAAGGAAACAGTTCAACAAAGCCTGGGGGCCCAAGCACGAGCATACACTGTCCATTTTGTTCCATTATTAGCATGCTTCCTGGCCATCACATATTTGAACTGACCCAACCAGAAGTCTCCACAAAAAATATTTGACACCAGCTTGAGCCTTAGCATAGTCTAAGGACTGTTCCAAACATACAGCCTGGATATGATTACTCTGCTCTGTGAAGTAGGACACTTGCAGCTCATGACCAATTTTATTTAATACAACAGGTAAAACTTTTTTTTTTTTATGTCTACAGTGCTGAAAAAAAAGAGAACTTGGGAATGAGCTAGAGCAATAGATACTGAATGTCAACACTTCTCAGTATTTATAACTTATTTCTATTTTGGATTATTCCAATCAGTTTCCTTAAGGGAAATCCCTTATTAAAAAGGCTAATTGTAAGCACAGAGGGCATGAAGCAGTGTGTGCTCTCATCCTTGATCCTTTTCTTATGTAGCAATATAGATACAGCTTTAAATGTAATTGTCTCTCAACAAATATCCTCCTCTTGATTTTTTACATTATTAAAAATAAAGTCTTCTCTTTTGAAAAAAACATTGCTTTACATCTAGGAGTGCATTGTACAGCTAAAACCCACCAACTCAGGTTCTCACATGAGTTCAGTCATAGGCAATTGCTTTTCTTTCCAGTTATTACTGGTTCCAAGTAAATACAGGAAGATAAGCTTGGCTCTTGTCCGTTGGTGCAATCCCTGCTAACACAGTTATGCACACTATCAACATTATTTGTTTAAAAAATATTTATGTATTCTTGGCCTCAAAAAACTGCATGTCTTGCTAGCATTGCCCTGTAGATTTAAATCATCCTCAGAAAATTGAGTAAATGAGTCTGGCATTTCTAAGATAACAAATGAGAGAAAAAATAAACCCCAGAATAATAACTTGTACTCTTCTTTCTGTCCAGACACTTGAAATAACAAAGTCACATTATGTATGATTAATGTTTAGAGACTAATGTTCTTTTCCCATTATACCCATCCATGAAGACAGCATAGCTATAAACAGAGATTATTATAATAATCAAAGACAAACATAAATTTTAGAAACAAACACATCAGTAGCCAAATTTCCTTTAAGATATTTTTATAGTTATAGTATGAACATCTTCGATATCTGTTGTTTAGAGTCATGGATCTGCTTGGATTTTTTTATTTTACTGTTCTTTTTTGTTCATCTGTTTCATTGTATTCCTCTGAGGATAAAGCTCATTTGAACAAGCTTACCCAGGATTTTGTGTGGCTTTTGTCTCCAGATTCACACACCTCAGTGTGTAGTTGTCTAAGGTCCTCGGTAGTAATTTGCATGTTAGAGGCTCAATTTAATTTTCTGGACATGGTTGTCCAGTGCCATTGAGATGGCCTAGAGTACCTGGGGTGCTACATGGGGAGAGAGGTGTGATAGACAACTTGCAGAAGACGTTCTGGAGCAGCAGCTGTAGGCCAAGGGACACTGAGCAGCTGCAATGGGTTCAGGCATCTGTGTACATACAATTAAACCATAATCCTATTCAACAGAGATAATAGAAAATTGGGACCTATTCAAATGAGCAAAAGCAGGTGTCTAAATTGAGATTTATAGAAAAGAAACAATTACAACAAAAAAGGTTTCTGAGTTAATTCTTAATTCTTATAGTCAGAAATTACATTTTTTGTTTGTTTCTTTTATAACAGCACATCTCCTAGCACAACTAGACCAAGTGGACAAAAGCCCAACAGGATCCAAACCATCAACTAGATGCTATGGCTCTAAAATGGAAAATGTCACTATTTCATTGCATATTATCTCTCTATATAAATGTACTACCATCAAGAATAAAGATAAAAATATTAGTGAGAAAAAATGCTGATTAAATTTTTTTGAAAATGTTTCAAACCAACTATTTTAGTGCTAACAACTAGAACTTATGAAACCACATGGAGAATTAAATATGATTACATGTGCTTAATTCAGCCAGTTTCAATTAATCTGATGACTATCATTACATAAGACAGTTTTTCAAATAGGATAGTAAACCAAAGCACACCAAAGAAGCTGTGAAATAGAAGAGAATTCACCAATATGCAATAATTCATGTATATGGACATGAGTACATGTGCATTAACTCATTATCATGCACTAGTTTGTATTGATAAGACTATCAGTCAGTTGTTAGTTTGACTGTTTCTTAGCAATAAAAGTCATGACAGTAGCATGTTTATTTTACTCTTTTAAGAATAAAATATGTATTTAATGCTTCAACAGGCATGATTATATAAAACTGCTACTGAAAACTAAGCTAGGACTGGATTCTACTCCAAATTATCTGTATGACATCACTTGTCCATCTGTGTATTTCTAGTCTGTGGGAAATCTTAGCTTATAGTTGCAAAAGTAGGAGTTGCCTCACTTTTATGACATGGATTGTTACTTGAGTTAATAATCGGTAGACCCTAGTTTCCTCTCAGTGTCAATGAAAACATAAGACTAAAGTTACAGCTGATGCAAATTGAGCATCATATTTACATCAGATAATGTAAATAGACTATTTCAGGGTCTGTTTTCTCCTTATACTTCACAGATTTGCAGGTGAAAAGACATAATATTAAGCCACTTAAAGAAGCAATTTTAAAAATATCAACAGCTTCTGGAATGGTTTTCACTTTATAAGAATAACGTGTTAATTCACATTTCACCTGGAGAGCCATTCAGAAGACATTACAGAAAAAGCTGCATTAATCACCAAAGCCATCATGAGAAAAAGCATTACTGGATTGTTAGAGGTACATTACCCTATTGTGAATGGATAAAGTGGTGATTTACCAGGAGAACTGATTTCAGTGAACGGAATTCAGTGTATGGTCTCACCAGCAGTGCTTTCTTCTATCTACCAGCAGCATAAAGCTACTTTCTTCTTTCACTTGATAATATTTCCAGCCCTTGTGTGAGGAGACTCTGGAGTGAGAGAGGAGATGCAACAGCTGCTGTGTAAGATCCATGTAGACTAAGTTGACAGCAGGGCTAATACTGCATTTAAGAAGATGTTTAAATCTTAATAACCAAACCTCTAAAGGTTTCTGTTGTATCTTTCAAACACAAATTTAGGAACCAAAAGGAATATCTTGTTTATAGTTTTATAGGATTCATGTAAATGAATTATATGTATTTATATCTGAGCTACTCATCCTGATATATTCTGTTCAGCAGAAAGAAACAGGAATCTGGAAAGCCCCTCCTCTGACTTGCTTTAGGCTTTTCTATAAGACAAGATGGTTTGTATCCTAGAACCACCTATTCCTCTCTATTAGTAAGAAAGACCAGTTCAGATATGAGTAGATACATGGCTACATAAATCCTAAAATTTAACACTGTTGAGAAGGTGTGCATAGTAATTAAGGAATCTTGTAACAATGTACTTTTGCTGTACAATTATGCCAGAAGCTACCCAGACCTGGGGAGTCAAAGACATCCAAACCTACTGCTAAGATGTAGTTCTTTTGTTCCTGGCTTTAAAAACTGCATGAGAGTCCTGTGAGCTGGCTAAGTTTTCAATAAGACTTCCATCATTGCAGCACACAATACAGAACATTGCCTTAAAGCAAAACACCTCAAACTTCTGTTTCATCTGTACCATTCCTTGGTTGTATGAAAAATGAAGAAATAGATTCAGGGCAATAGAAATATTCAGTTCTCCTCAGACAAAGACCTCACTGAATTTTGGTGAGCTTGAGTTCTTTGCACCTTAATTTAGATTGTTGACTAACTTTTAAAAATCTTTTTCAATTGTTGTATACAGCTTGAGAAATAAATTCTTTTCTATCAATTTTGACATGCTAATCAAGCCTTACATACATCATTTTATAAATTAAATAAGCTTCTGTGACAGATCAAAAGTATGTTCCATTTAACTAAGGGGCTGTGTATGTTCAACACATAGTAATGATGAAGCTGCTTAGAGCTTGGAAAACTAAAATACAGCCTGGAAGAGAGTACCAGTATATTAAGGAAGCAGTTGCAGAATTAATTTTTACTGCTTCCTGAAGTAGAGGTTCTTTCCACAGTTTTATGACATTTTCAGAAATACCACTTATTCAGATTTTTGTGAAGACATAGGAAATCAAGAAACAAGGGAAACAATATGTTTATTTAAATGAAATGTAAGGGGATTGTCCAATAACAAAAAGAAAACATCACTCATATGAAAATTTGATGTCAGAATTTGTACAAACTTATTAGGACCATGACTATTAACAAAACATAATATGAAGTATGCAGGTATGAGGAGTACTAGCTTGTCCTAAGACACACTATAAGGAAGGACTTCATAGTCCTGTTTCAAATGTAAGAGTATCTCACAAAGCAGTTATGTCCACTTTTTATGTCTCCAATTATTTTTTTCTGAAGAGTAAAACACTTAAATTATATTGCAGCAGGAAATAAGAAAGTCAGAAAGAAGTAAATAAGTCTGTTTCTGTCCACATATCATGATAATCTAATATTGTACTAATTTGCAAGCTCTATGCAGCTGAGTTATTCTAACAGGTATTCTGTATGACATAGTTCAGTTAATTAGTTAATAGAATGGTTATAAAGCCTCTTCTCTGAGAACTTATGATGACGTTGTAAAATAATTCACCCATGGTTTATCAGTGAGAGATGATAGGAACCACTAACATTGACGCCAACACATAACAGGGAATAAGCAAATTATTGAAAAACAAAGCATAGTATATCTTTTTGTTCCTCAAGGAGACAAAACCATCTTGCTTATAGCCCCAGGAAATGCATGCTGGAAATAAGTTACAACAGCAAGTGGTATATGAAATATAGACTTGATATGCATACACACCACTGACTTTGACCGAAGAGTGGAACCGAGCACCTCAGACCAAAGAGTCATCTGGGCCAGAAGTCATGTTTGTGGGGTTCTCAGCATTTCAGAAATCTCACATAAATAACAGAATGTGCCTCCAATACACATATATCTGCCAACTAATAACTGCTGTAGGATTGCAGGTCCACAAAATACTTATGGCCTGCACTAAATCAGAGTAGAGACTTTTTTTTTCCCAATCTATCTGCATGTAAAATAATTGATCCTTATAGGCTCTAGGTCTAGAAAAGGGATTACAGAATACTACTGCATGTAGACTTCAGCTATGTCCAATAAAACTGAGGCATATACAGAAGAAAAATGTGCTGCCAGAACTGATTTGTGCACTCAGAGAAGAAAGAGACTCTCGGAGAACCAAGAGACTCTCATGTGCAGTTATCACTAAATTAATAACAGCAAACTATGACATTGCATCCCATTATGACAGAATTTTATAGGTTTATAAACAAATGGTAAAACTGTTTCAGCAAGAAAAAAAAAAATTTCAAATGTAGTACATCTTTATAAAACTAGTACACTCCCAGAAACATTTGAAACCAAGTTAAATGCAAGAAGAAACTAGAAGGAAGCCTTTACTTTTGCATTAGCCATTGTTCTATAGATAAAACAAGTCATCGTGAGATAAATGAATACTGAAGGGTATTGTTTCATAGTAATTGAGTTCTGTATTGAACTTTATAGGTGTCTACTCTTACCTCATCTTCTAGATCAATTTAAAATGCTCTGATCTAAAGAAAAAATGCATGTGCAGCTGCTGAAGAGGGAAACATTTATAATGGTTACAATTTGTTAAGTATGAAGGACCATTTTGAACTTGTATTACCTACTGAATAATGACTAATGCAAAAGTGAAGCCTTCCTTCTACTTTCTTCTTGTATTTAACTTGGTTTCAAATGTTTCTGGGAGTGCACTACTTTTATAACAATGTTGTTTATAGCACAATTTTGGTGGGAAGGGATTCTCTATGTGGAAAACATTTTTCCTCCTGATACAAAAGAAATTAAGCAGGACCTTAAAATAATAAACCAGAATCTTACATTCGTGACATCAGATATCAATTACAAAAGCATACCATCAGTCCTTATCTGTGACTTTGCCTGGCCTAACCTTTATAATAAGAGTTTGCCACAAAACACACCACAGCAAAAAAATATACATCCAGAGGCTTCTGCATTATTTACCAAGTCTTTCTTAAGGTCCAGTATATCTTCTTTTCACTTCCAACATACATGCTTCAGGCATAAAGCCAGTACAAACTCTAAGACATCATTTATGCACCACTTATGCCTTAAACTGAAAGTTTTCCAGTCACTGAGGTTATGTGCTGGCACTCTTCACAAGGCAAGTGAATTCTCAGTGAGGTTAAAACAAGGCCTTTCTGCCACACAGCTTACTCCCCATGCTGGTTCTTCAGTTGTCATTTATTTTCATGACTTCTATATAACTATACTCTGGTTATAGTTGCATAGTAAGGCTGCTTTGCATAAATTTAAACTTATCATGTATGAAGGGCTGTATTTTTAAATCCTCTTTGCCTCCAAATTATTCTTAAAATAGTTGCTATTGCCTAGCTTTGTCAAAAAGCATCATGCCTGTTTTTCAAAATCTTCAAGACAATTACGGTCTTCTTTAAGTACGTTTAAGTGTTTTCTTGGTGCATAAAGAAGTGGACCATTTACAATCAGAACCTTCTCTGAAAGGTTTGATAGAACTATTCTTTAGATCCCATTGGGAATCTGTATGTGTGATAAGATAGCTTTTCTGAGACAAGCTAGCTCCAAGTTCAAGTAGCTGCCTATACTATTTCTCTATGACATTACTTATTCAGATGCAATCAAATACCATACAGAATATTGTTATAGAGAAGAAGCCTTTTTTGAAATTCCTAAGAAAGCCTGGCTCATCCATTCTGCAGCTGTAATATGTGCGCAATATTCTAATTATAGTAATCCTAATCTATGCAGACTATGATATTAAATGTGACATATACTTTAATTGTTGACAGATGGCATTGAACCCTGCATAAATATTTATAAAGTCACATGTACTTCTATAACTAGCAGACACAAAAATTCCAGGTATATTAGTCTGTCTTTTCTGAATCCTTTTATATGCAAACTTATGATTTTCATTATAACTATTTTATTGTTTAGGTTATCTGAAGACTTAAAAAGGACTATTTTACTTTTAAAGTAAAATGAATAGTGTATAGATTACAGACGGTTTTGATTAGTTTGGACATCAGAACTTTTCCAGCAGTACATGTTGTGTTTACCTATGTGCTCACAGTTATTAAATATTGACATTGTGCTATTTCTTCATAATCACCCATCTTCATTGATCACCTACACAGAAACCTTCAAATGTCCAAGAACAGTGCAGAAGGACAGGGTAAGTCCAGCAACACCATTCATTGACATGTGAATCTAGTGAACATGTTCCTCTTTTTTAGAACTTAGAAATCCTCATTTAAATCACTTGTAATGAAAAACTTGGCTATTAAAAATCCACTCAAAGCAACTAGAAAATAGGAAACATTTACAAAAATTACTGTGAGTAATACTTCCCAGCCTAAGGTTAACTGAAAGAAGTTTATGAAAGTCAAAAGTTAGATTCCCTGATCATATTATCAGCTTAAAAAAAAAAAAAAAAAACAACAAACAAACAAACAAAAA